>JAWDEX010166338.1:0-17008 GCA_035221805.1 Trichilia hirta | reverse complement strand
ATATATCTTCATTAATAAATTACAAAAAAAATCTCATCTCTCTTCTCTTTCTTTCTCTCCAACGTCCAACCTTCTACTGCTCACTCACCGGCCTTCAACACTAATTTATATTATATATATATATATAGAAGTATGTCATAAATCATTACAAACAGAATCTTCTACCCATTAATTGCATTTGGTAGTTCACTTTTTAGAATGGTACATTGTTATCCTAAGTTATCATCCAATTCCTTTTCCTTTTTTACTATTATTATTCTTTTTATTTTTAATATATAAGTACTTAGTTTTCAACTCTTTCTTTAGGTTATTCATTGGGTGATTTATAATGATATGTGAATGAAATGAATCATATTATGACGTGAAAAATTAAATTAAGTCATACCCTTTAATGAGATAAAAAATAAAAATTATAAATGACATGAATATAATGTCAAATAAGGTTTTTTTTTTTTTTTATTGAAATTGATATTTAGATAATTATAAGATAAAGATTTTAATTTTTTTTAAAGTGTATTTAACTTAGGTATCATCCAAAGTAGTGGAAATATAAAAATTACAGATGGACATTCAAGGTAGCCAGCACAACAATTTCTATGCACAAAATGGTTAGCTACAACCCTCCCAACCATAATCCGTTGTATTTTGGTGTGATCAATTGGATAATACATCTTCTAATTTCTATTTATAATGTACTTAATGTTTTTTTTTTTTTTCATTATTAAAAAGGTTTTGAATCTCTTTAATCATTAATATATAGAATTATTATATTTTTTTTCTTTTGGTGTTTGACTAATTTAAAAAACATGGGTATGAATATGCATCAAACTCTAGAACCTCTTGGTTGTTCCAACTTGTTATCTATTTTAGGAATATGTTTGTATTGAACAAGTAAGAAGTCAAGAAGACAAGTAGTATCTGTAATCTCATGGTCACAAGTTTATTGAAATGTTATCAATTTGTTTCCAAAAATTTAACCCATTATTTTCAGGAAATATTTTTGATAATGTTAAAAGCAATTTTTTAAGTAAATATTCACAATATTCGATTGAATAATTAATAAGGTCGGTCATAAATAGGAAGAGTTGTTCCGAGAAACGTTGTTCACCTAAATATAATATACTTTCCAGTTCTAGTTCCTTTCAACAGCTTCTTTTAACTAATTTCTTCTCTTTTACAGTGACAATAGCATGGCAATTAACTAGATTTATGTTGAACATTAACTGTAGAATGAAATATTAATATGTTATAAGAATTGAGAGTTTGAGGATCATAATCTCCAATTCGGTCACAATGTATTTGGTGTTTTCTTTTGTTTTTTGATCTTAGGCTATGAACACTTTAATCTCAATCAGATTATGAAAATTTACTTGAAAACAGAGATATACTCGAGATTTAGACATAATAATTTTTAATTTACAATCATTATTAAACGAGAGTATTAGCAATCAAGTACGAGTGAGTGGATAATTACCATTTTAGTCATTGTGCCATTTTTTAAACGATGCAGTAACACAACGACTAAAAACTACGGTTTCTTCATGCATAAACTACTTACCACCTAAACTCGGTTAACAGAAAGCATGTTAAAAAAAATTTCTATGCATCACTTCAGTTGCTTAAGAATGAACCAAACATGAACTTTACACATGGTATAAATTCATCAGCAAAACATCTTCCATTAATATCAATTGAAGGATAACATACCAGTTTCTCTAAATGGCTCTTTGGTTTTTGATCTTTCTTCCAGTCTTTGCTTCTGTTGGAGAATCTCAATCCATACATCAAATAAACCAGACTGACCTGCAAACAGCTGTGACTGACATGAGAGCAAAATCTTACCATGGTTTTGTAATACTACTAAAGATGCTGAATTCAACTCCAAACTCGTTACAGAACACAGACGTAACTTTCCTAATGCCGAATGACAAGAAGTTGTCGGAAATTACAGTGAGTTCAGAACATCTTCGCCTTTTCATTCTGAGTCATTCAATTCCTACAGCATTAGCGTTCACCAACTTCCTGCATTTCCCAAATGGAACTTTAGTTCCTTCAATCATTCCGGGTAGGATGCTGAGCATAATTAATAGTGGAAAATCAGGAATTTTTGTGAACAATGCAATAATTGTCAGCTCCAACGTGTGTGTGAATTCTCTGATCAAGTGCCATGGAATCAGTTCTGCAATTTCGTTTGCCAGCTATGTTTCTTCTTTCCAAAACCCCAACAATCTGCACGGTCAAGAGTCCATGGCTTCTCTTAAAAAGAATGGCAGAGCAAAATCTTCACCACCTACTAACATAAAGACTCCTCTGCATTGAGTCTTTCAAGGATTCCTGTAACGTTAACAATAATTGCTCCTCGAAATTACTAATTAATGAATTAAAATAAAATACATTTGAACATTGCACCACGTACGCACGCATATGAAACAAATGGAAGTCAACAATGTACATGCATGACTATCAAGAACTAATTATTTGCTAATCTTGTACACAAGCCTACATAAAGAAATCACTAAATAATTTAGCTGAATCTTCTTAATCGTCAAAGACACTAGTAAGTTCAGTTCAAAGGAAGCCAAATAGCATCTCATTCACACTAATTCACAACATAAGTAACGTCCCTAAGTCATTTCATACAATTGCTAAATTATATAGCGTATATCACAAAGCATTGGGGAATTGTTCTACAAGGCTGAAGTTCACGTCACATGCATATGCCTTAGGAGTGACCTTGTACCCATGTCTTTCATTTTTGTAAATTGTAATACATCAACACCTGTGGAGGGTCATCCCACCACCGCTCTGTGATGCACGTGAGCTCTCCTGAAGCTTAATCTTCTCAAATAGATACTGTTTCTCAGCTTCAGCCTCACTCAAGCGAAGTTTCAGATAGCTGCTAGCATAGTCTTCCTCTGATTTGTCTGTTTTGGCAAGTGCAATCCTCTGGAGCCTCTCAGCTTCTCGCTTTGCCTCATTGGCTTTAAGTTGGAACATATCAGCCTCTGCTTGCTTAAGCCTCACAATTTTCTCCAGCTCTTCTATCTGTAGCTTCTTTTTTTGTCTTTCCATCTTTAATTCTGTCACCTCCCTGGCTTTGTCTTCCAGCTCACGATCACAAGCCTCAAGAGATAAGCGAGCTTTCTTAAACATCCTCATCTTCTCATCAGCCACCATTTCCATCTTTCTTATAGCCTCCTGCACAACCTCTGCAATTCGGTTGCATGCCTCCTGTGGGGCAATCAGCCTCCCTGCTTCCCCATTTTCCAGGCTCTTTGGAGAGTCAACCTCAAGCTCTTTGTATACATATAAACAAAAATCAGTATAGAGAAAAAAAATAAGATATACTGTTTCTATACATTCTCAAAACAGAAAGAAAAGACTCAAAACTAATTAAGTGGAAGTTCTAAATACGGAAGCATCACAGATAAAGCTAAACCAGATGTCAAATATATCAAAACTGGGCCATGACAGATGACAGCTGAATATAACTTGCATCTACAAGAAAGCATCCAATAGCTAAAATTCAGATTCCGTAAAATGGGTAATGGGACATGAAGGGTGGGCAAATGTGCATTTTACTTGATATGACAGGACTTTTAAGTTTCCTAGCAGGCCAACCCGGCAAGTTTTGTTTCAAGCATACGTATAAAGACTGAAGCATATATTGGTATTAACTCACAAGGAAGACATAAAAGAAAGACTTGCACTTCCCTCCTTCAAATCCCTCAAAAAACCACACAATTTAAGCTTTCTCAGGAAAAGAGGAAAGTAAGCTAACACACACACGCACAAAAAGAGATGCATAACCAGAGAGATGCATAGATCACAGGCATAGTGAAACCCCCCAAAAGAATTAACATATTAACTCCAGTGATAAAAGCGAAGGACTTTTCATCCATATTTTTTCAATTGCAAGCTATCTATAGTACCGGCCACCAATGTTTAGAATTTAGTATTTCACAAAAGCCACGTATCACTAATTTGTTAACACATGAAACAATCCGCTGACATGAAAAGATGATTAAAATCCCCAGTTATGTACCTTGGAAAAACATCAATATTGCTCTGCAAGCAGTTGACTCCGAAACTCCACCCTTCATCTTTTCTTTAAGATCATCACATTTCCAATAGAGCTTTCTTCCTCTAGGATCTTCACTTCCACAAAAAATTCTACTAACAAAACCAAGTTCCCTCATAAGAGCCTCCCGGTCCCACGCCGGAGCACAATGTTGGAATACATCTTTAACCCATCCCAGCAGCTCTGATGTCCGATTGCAAGCCCGGCACCTGAAAAGCATCTCAGAAGGAACTGCTCCACTTTTGACAGAAGGGCCCATACAAATTTGTCCATCTCGAATTGCACAGTCTGTGTGAGTCCAATGAGAACACAAATCACAACCAATCCAACGGCAGGTATTCACTTCAAAATCAAACTTGTTACAGATTACACACATGCAAAGATTGCAGAAACCATTCCTGTTTGTGCATATTTCACAGGTACAATCATCAGCTGGAAGCTGGTTTTGACATGCTATATTTCTGCATCTCTTGTATACAAAGACCTCAATGAGGGAAGCTTGGGATAGACTAATATTTGGATGCAAAAATGCCTGAATTCCAGTATTAATCGCAACAAGGATTTCCAACTGCACACGGTGAGCCCTTATCAACGTCTTGGCTGTCAAATCTGTTCTGCTCTGGACAAACCTTTGCAGAGTCAGAAACTCTTCCCTCTGTTGTGAACCACCATTTCCCTCAAGAATAACTCGAAGCCCACCCTTTAGCTCTTCCAGAAATTCTTCAGGTAGACGATGCATCTTTTCAGAGATTGCATCAACTCTTTCTCTTGCTACTTCCCTAAGAGATATCTTATCTGCACTTGAAACTCGATGAATCACTGATTGTTCAGGGCAGTCAATCTCCGCCTTCCCATTTTCTATCTTCTTTTCCATGACAGTGTCAGCAGTAGGCCAAGTTTCTCGTGAGCTGGCACTCTCAGTTGGGGACTCATGAATATTATCAGAGTTTGATCTGGGTTCCTGCCCATCAGGGGAGAGCATGGGATCTGAAGTCACAAGGGAGAGTGAAGTTTGCAGCCCACCAGACAGTGGTTGCTGGCGCGGAGGCAGCATCTTTGATGAAGATTGGTTGTGTATGTTTGACCCAGACGATGTACCCATCAACTAATCTCTCTTATACTCTGTATATCTCAAATAGATCTACTCATTATCATCCTCACTATCGAATAACTCAATAAGTAAAGGAATCAAGCAAATTTGCGGAAACAAAAATATAACCAATATTAAAAAGTTTATTGGAGAACAACAAACTCAAGTTAAATGAAGTTCTTGGCACGTTGCTAATTGCAACCAATGTCTAGACATACCATAAGTACGATATGCTGGCATTCGTAGTTTAATTATTCCATGCAGCAACAATCCTCTCCCTGAATAATTGCTTCACTGTACCTCTTACCATTTTGTTAGCTTCTGAGACGATTGTTAAATAATCAAATTCAATATTTTCTTAAAATATTATTGTTTTCGTTGTGAAAGTAAGTTTTACATGCATAACTTTGTTCCTTAACATTGATGAATATTAAAAGGAGCAGTTCAACTAGATCAAGCTAAAGCTAAACCATGGCAAAATAGAAATTAAACGCAAAGGAAAAAAGTAACACAAGTTGAAATAAAATTATAAATTAATTAATGAACCAAAATCACAACAGCACCGCCAGATCAGAAAGAAAAGATAACTCTACTGCTAAAACAACCCCGAAAAACGCAGAAAAACATAAGTCGAACTTTCTGACTCTAAATTTTTTCATCAACTCTAAATCTTGATAAAAATAACCTGAGAGCGTGAAATCGAACCAGATAGTTAAAGAAAATTCATAATTTTCCTTCACTTTCCCTAGTTTTCTCAGGAGCCAAACAGTATTAATATATATAAAGAAAAACAAGGGCAGATAAAACAGATCGACAAAAAGAGAGCACGCACCAGACGGACAACACAAGCTGAAACGATGGATTGAGAAGGGACAAAAGAGAAGAAAGTATTTAAGAGCAAATATTTTGACGCTTTTACCCTTTGAAAATGAGGGAGAAGGACCGTTTTCCTGGCCAAAATAGTCAACATGATTGGACAAAAACCGTCAGAAGACGTCGGCGTTCATTTTTAATCTTTTTACTGGCTCAGCCGGTAGCATTTGGGAAAACTAACCGGTTTAGCACGTTTCTATTCTAATTGGTCATGATGAACTGTTACGGCTTTTGTCTGGGCCAGTCAACAAACGGTAGAATGTCAATTCCTAGCAAAAACGCGTAACATCGGTTACGGTGTGACAATCTGATAAAATAACAAAAGGAAGCAACGGCGTTACGGTTATAGCGTTTCGGAGAGGATTATCAATTAATTAATTAGTTTGCGTCGTACTTTGTAATTACTCAATACCCATATTTTGCAATATTAATCAGGAATTTCCTCCTCAAATTCAGTGGGCCAATATTCCTGCTAGGTGCTCGTACATGGAAAAACATTGGCTTGGGTATCTCTGTGAACTACTACTTATCTGCTCTACACGCAAAATAAAACAAAAACACAACGGTTATGTAAATATAACGCTCTTCTACTATGCTGAATTATTCATAAATTATGAAACACAATAGAGAAAAACTGGACATTAATGAGAATTCCTGAAAAAGATTTTTAGTCATGCCTACAAAACGAATCCAATTCGCAGTTCATTACAATAACTAGACTTTACTGCTCTTTACTCAATAATTTATGCGTATAGGGAACGTTAACATGGAAAAATAGGAAAAAATTGTGTAGTGCTCTCATTTCTGACCAACTTCAGCTGGATCAACCACCTCAGCTTCGTATGGTTGCAGGATCGGAGACTGGGTTGTCGGATGCTGAACCTCAGCATCTGGATCTGACCATTTGCCTTGAATAGCCATGCTCAACATCTCATATATCTTGCTGCCAAGCTCTGCCGGATTCTCAGGCTGCAAAAAATAACAGATTAGGTTGTAGAAAATCATATACAATCATATTGTTTGGGTGCGAAACAATATAGATGCCAAAACCTTTGTTTTCTACCAAAACGAGGAGAAGAATACAGACAAGAGCACTCACAGTATATCCACTCGAAACAAGAGCAGCATCATATAATAAATCTAGAGTTCTGAGGGCATCATTGTCATCTGGGTTACTTCTGCAAGCAGCCTGCAAAAAGTCAAGCTTAAAGCTTGTTAATGGAATCAAACAGAAGGCAAGCAGAATTTTGTCTTTTCTCTGTTCCAAATCATACATTTAAGTTCTGAATAATAGGATGCTCAGGATTAATCTCAAACACCCGTCTCCCTCTCATGAACTCAAGGTTTGAAGTATCACCAACTGTTTGCGACTTCATTAACCTACAGGAAAATGAATTCATATTGAGTAAATTAGAATGAAAAATGTCTCGATGATGTCTGATGGGTGACTCAGAGGCATTTCACCTTTCCATGTTGGCTGACCAACCAAACTTTGCAGATACCAGAACACAGGGTGATGATTTCAGACGATTTGAGATTTGAACACTGGCTACTTTGTCCCCCAATCTTTTCTTAATCCAATCACAAGTTCGACCAAACTCCTCCTTCATCACCTTCTCTTTTTCCTCATTCTTGTCACCTGCAAAAATTATATCAGAGCATCACACTACTGTCTCCGGCCAACCACCACACATGGAAGGGTAAATGAAAGGTATCCTTCCTCATTCCATCAGAAGATCAAAAACAATTCTATAATTATTCTAACCACCACCTTCCTCCAACACCAAAACCAATGTTTCTAAGGTCGATAATGTTTCAATACACTAACCTAAATCCAAGTCCTCCTTGCTAATGTCAACAAAATTCTTCTCCTTGTATGATTTCAGGTTCTGCACAGCGATCTCATCAATGGGATCGACCAGATACAACACCTAAGGTAGCAGACATCAGAAAAACTCTGTTCAGAACATAGAACAAAAAAAATATACACAAATACATTAAGATCACAACTTAGGATGAGTGTCTACCTCAAGATCTTTTTCCAGAAGTCTCTCAAGGAAAGGTGTGTTCCTAGCACTAGTCACACTATCAGCAGCGATGTAAAAGATATCTTTCTGTTCAGGTTTCATGTTCTCGACATATTCATCCAAGCTAATCATCTCATCCTCACTCTGGGATGAGAAAAATCGGAGCAATGGTGCAATGCGCTTGTGATTTTCACGATCTTCTAGGCACCCCAGTTTCAAGTATTTGCCATAGTTCTCCCAGAATTTCTCATAATCCTGCAAGAAGATGTAATGGTGAGATGACAAAATAATAGAAAAGTAAACTATCCTCCACTTGAGTTTATGCGTATTGTTAAAGCTGGAGGTTAGCCAATAGAAACAGATGGTGCTACAAGGAAAATGATATCAGAAACATACAGCGCTATTCTCACTTAAGGATATTCCCAGAATCATGTCGAAGGCCTTGCGAACCAATCGTTTCCTCATTATACGTACCTTCAAAGGGCAGCAAACAAAAGTTAGAAAGATAATAATCCATCCGTCCATCCGTCCATCCTCTTACTTTCTTGAGATCTATTGAAGAAAAAAGGCTGGTAGCACATACAATGCGACTTTCTTGAAGAATCTCACGAGATACATTCAGGGGAAGGTCATTTGAATCCACCACACCTTTCACAAAGCTTAGATATCGAGGGAACTAATCAGACCACAACAAATAAAGCATATGTAAGATTGCATTTTGCAACTCATGCAGTCACCTCCAACAATGTGTATATTTAAAATAAAATCTGCTCACCAATTCTCCATCAAAATCATCAGAAATAAACACCCTCTTGACATAGAGCCTAATATTTTTTGTCTTGGGATTGATTAAGTCATCCTTCCCCATGGGAGCAATAGCTGGTACATAAAGAATGGACCTGAACTCCACCTCACCCTGCATAGTCAACATTCATCGGATGGGCAAGCAATGTAATAGAGGGTCATAATGTAGGAACAGTAATTCCATATGACAATTGTCTAATTCTATGAAGAGTGAAATTTACAAGGTAATCACCTAAGAAGACAGTTTTTTCTTTCCTTAGGCACTCAACAGTTATTCAAATGTAATAGTTGACAAAGAATTTTGGAAGCAGATACCATCCAGACTGTACAGAGGTTAATCAATCGCAGAAAGTAAGACAAACAAAGTTCTCAAAGGATTCTGATCGTACTTATTTAACTGTTGTTATTAGCACTGCCGGACAGTGAAATGATGCTAATAGATCCAAGTAAGGCATGGAAAGCTCAATAAGACAGGCAAAGCTAGCAAAACCACATTCATTACCTCTGTCGTAAAGTGTGACGACGCTAAGGGATCCAAGTATTCATTAAAGGTTTTCTTGTAAAACTCATTGTATTCTTCGGTAGTAACCTCCTTAGGGTTGCGAAGCTGCAGAAATTAAGAAATGTTAAAGTTATCGTCAAATGGCAGCATAACAATTCACAGAGTACATCCAAATATAACAATTTAAAAACTCACCCATATTGGCTGAGTCTCATTGGTGAGCTCCCAGTCCCAGTACTTCTCAACAACAGTCTTGGTTTTCTTTTTCTTCTGTTACAACAGAAACGTGAACCAATTACATTGTCAGAGTTTAGAGTTACACACAGATTTAAAAAAATATTAATTTAATAAGATACTTACCTCAGTTGTTTCATCTTGCTTATCCTTATTAGCTTCTGCTGGATCTTCATCAACCTCAACCTGCACAGAGAACAACAAAGAAATGGACATCAGCAACAGTCCCACAGAGAGATTAAACAAAAGGAATAATAGCTATAATCATACCTCTTTAGTGTATCCTTTTTCCTGCCAGGTGAATATTGGGAATGAAACAAACTGTGAGTAGTTTTTCACAAGCCTTTGAATCCGTTCTGGGTGGGCAAAACCCTTGTCATCATGCTGAAAGTTGGCAGAAAATAAAGACAAAATGCACTAAGCTTTCAAATTCAATTACTAAAATACTGGGGAAAACAAGCTGCTTCAAACACATGAACTATTTAACTTACCTTAAGATATAAAGAGAGGCGTGTTCCTCTAGGGATGTGCTTTGTTGGGTCTGTTTCCTCTCGAATTGAGTAGGAGCTAGCATTGGCCTCTCCTTCCCAAACATATTGCTTATCAGATTTTGGGCTTTTTGTCGAGACAACAACCTTCAATAACAAAAGATACATAAGTAATGGGCAGTACAGGATCTTCCAAATTTACTTGCAAAAAATATGAAATTAATATTTAAAGTTTTATGTTAAAAAACACACCCGATCAGCAACCAAGAATGCAGAGTAAAATCCCACACCAAATTGACCAATTAAATTGCTGTCCCCACCCGCATCTTTGCTATCCTGCTAAACACTACTTGTCAGAATCCATTAACAACAATGATACAAGCACCTAATCAACTGAATTACAAGACCTTTAATGATTTCAGGAATTTTGCAGTTCCACTTTGAGCAATAGTTCCAAGGCAGTCAACAAGTTCCTGCCGAGTCATACCAATACCAGTATCACTGCATCAAGCATACGAAAGGTTGGCTTATTATTATGGGGAGGAAACATCATAACTCAGAGAAGTTTTAAACCTCATTGAGCTTACGTAATGGTTATAATGCCGTTATCTTTATCAGTTTGGATGCGAATATCAAGATCAACTGCATCCTTCAATAGATCAGGCTCAGTAACACCAAGAAAACGCAGCTTGTCCAAAGCATCACTTGCATTGCTGTGGACACGAATTGACATGATATATAAATCAGATGCTGGGATAACTTTCTTTTTTTTTTTTTTTTTTTTGTTTTTTTTTCCGGGGTAAGAAAGTGAATTTTTGGACAACAGAAAATAGCTATTGTGTCCACAGGAACATTTAAATTTTCATAGCATCATCTAATTGAAACAAAACACGTAGGTATTCAATTTGTAATGCTCAATGCTAAATGAAGTGAAACTATTACATAACATCACCAATATAACAGCATAAAAGAAAAGAAGTCATTATGTTAGCTCTCATGCCACATGCTTGATAAGGATCAAAATGTTCAATTCACTGTGAATGTTCAGCATTGCAAAGTGAGGGACATTGTACATAATGATTTGACATAAGTGAAAAAGGTCAACCAAAATCAAATGTTGCAAGGTTTTTCACCAGCCTCCATTATGCACTGCTCACTACCCAAAATACCAAAAAAGGAACAAATTTTCCATAGAAGCAAGCATTACTTATGCGTATTATATCCTTATATATAAGTTCAGAATATACCTAACAAGCTCACGCAGGAACACCTCTTTGTTGCTGTACAAGCTGTTGACAATAAGGTCCATAAGCCGGCTAACCTGCCATCAGGTATGATGCATTAGCAAGCCTCCAATACAGATCAACCATTTATACAACACACCAATTAACCTCAAAGGAAAAATTGTATACCTCTGCTTGATACTCGTATTTCTCAGCTGGGGGAGGAGGTGGGGCAGATGCATCAGATGCTGCTGCAGTTGACTCATAACGGTTGCCCAAAAAGAAACCATTTTTATACATGTTCAACTCAGTAGAAGACTGGACAGCATTACACCTCCCAGACGTTAGCACTGAGTAACACCTATGTTTGGCATCACTCTCCACCACCTGATAAATCGTCAAAGGAAAATACGCATTACATGTCACACCAAGATAATACAACAGGTATTAGAAAATAAATAAATAAATAAATAAATAAATAAAGATGGTACAACAGGCAATATAGGAGATAAACCAAGTTATTACGCAAATCCTTAACTTGCTTTAAAATTAAGTCTCAAGTCCGAATGCTATTACATGGCACAACAAATGAGCTGCATCAATAAACAGAGCCATACTTCTAAAACATATTCATTTTAGATAACTTATTCAATCACTGCCAAATCATTCAAAAAAAAATCTCAATAAACGAAAATCGAGAATTTCTTCTAATTCTTCAGCAGCGATTTTGCAATTGATAAAGAAAAGCCCAAAAGCCTTTTAACAATGTCTGCATAAAATAGATGAAACTGCTTTTCACAGCAAAAGACTTGGTCGTGGTTTAAAAAAAATGCTTCATAGATACTTTTTCAGTTCAAGTGCTTTTCGGAGAAGCACGTGATAACTGGTTTTCCCAATAGCGCTTGGACAACCACATTCTCAAATGACCTTTAATCGAAACTAGAAATATCTTTACAAACATATATTGCGTATAGTAATCCAAACATATCAAATAAAGTTAGATTGACAGAATACCAAATTGCCGGAGCGAGTGGCGCAGAAGACAGGTGCCGCGATAGTATTTCTGTGGCAACGTGCGCCACTGTGGCGCAGGATAGCGGAAGCCGAGCGCCTGATGATTCGTTGCATGATCGAGAAAGCTTCGATTGTGAGTTTATTCGAGTGAGCTAGTTAGTGAAAGCGACTCCGTGAGCCAGCGGGTGAGTCCGGTTGAATGAACTAATATATAATGGGAGTCGAGTTTCACTAGGGTTTTTGATAGGGGTTTAGCGAAGCTTCTGGAGATGACGCTGCTTTTCGTATTCTTGTAAATAAATTACTAACTGTTGGGGTATTTTCGTCTTTTGAATAAGACTCTTTAAACAAATCATTTATTATATAGATTTCGCATGTACATTTTTTCGATGCACAAAAGCGTAACCTCTCTTGTACTTGGTTCGTTTGCCCATGCCCATTTAGTAAACGAGGACGAATTCTGACCCCTGGATCTCCACGTTAATATGTAAGGATATTTGTGTCTCCTCCCTCTTTCGAAAATATTTAAAATAAGATACAATGACATCCTACTGTGGTATTATTTATCATAGGTTTAAAAAAATATATTTCTTCGTATAAATTTAAAATAATATATTTTCTATCCAATGTGAGATGCGAATGAAATGTATCAGAACAGAGTTGGTATAAGTTTTGCGCAATAATTTGCTGTTGTATCAGGAAAACGATTGAATGATAAAAGGCACCGTGAGCAAGATGCCAAGCAGAAAAGCTTCCCTTTTAGCCCACCAGCATCTAGATCCAAACATTACCATGGGAGAAACCACCCAACACAAACTTACAAGTCAAAACCAAACCCCACGGCAAACACCCTAAGCTACAAACAAGTGGAACAATTTATAGAAGCAACATTCCATGATCAAATGATATCTTCCACTATGTCATTTTGTTCTTGTACATAAGCAACAAAATCCAGTTTCTGGAAAATCTGAATCTAATATCAAACACAAAAGAACAGAACAAAATATCTCTTCCATCTTTTTGATATTCCCTGACAGTGAGTTAATCGTTCAATATCATAAATAAATATTATGGATGTAATTTTATAGTGTGATTGAACAATATCAGCAGAAGATGGGAAATTGACTGTGTATTTACAATAACTAGAAATGATTCTTTGATTGCCATGAACTTGTAATTACAAAAGATGAACACCATGAATACATAAATAAACAGTAGATATATTACTCGTTCATCCTTACAGCCGAAAAAAGGGGAAGAAGAAGAAGAAGAAGAAGAAGAAGAAGAAGAAGAAGAAAAAGATGCTGCTGCTGCTGCTGATGACACAGAAAACCTAAAATGAAGATATGCAAGGTTTTTTCTACAGATGAAGAGAAGTATCAACATCGGATTTATCAAAATTTCTTGATGTGCTTGGACTGGCATAACTGTTAGGCCATAAGCTTGTTGACATGGAAGGTGTTGTTTCTCGAAAATCAGCATTCCTGCTCTGAGAGTTAAGTCCTAAGGAGAGTGAATAATCCTGAAGCGGTGGTCTATGAGGCAGAGTCATATCTGGCTGAAAGGAAGATTTGTCTGACTCATAACGCCTAGAGGGAGTTCCGCAATCAGAGCCATTGAACAGTTTTAGCATCTCTTTCTCCTCTCTCTTTTCCCTCACTCTTTCAAGCTGTCTAAATCTTTCTTGCAGAAGAGCTATAGAGGAATTAACCACGGTGGAATCACCACTCTGCCTACCCATGGAAGAATATTTGATAGGCTTAACCTCTTCTTGGGTTTTAGAAATGCTAATTCTAATATATATATAGTAAGTAGTTGTGTCCTGTTCAATATTTAATTTATGTTTCTACTTTTTTTCTATTGATTCTGGATGATTTAATATATTTTGAGAATCGGCCACTAGGCAAGATTATCCAAGAAGAAGAGTTTAAAAGCTAGTCTAGAGAAGGGTTGGGTTGGTGGATGTGTAGGCAAAAGCACTTTTTGAAGGAGGTAAATTGTGGAAGCAAAGCTCCAAATGAAGATGGAGTTTAACATTTGGAAGGAAGCTTTGAAGAGAATCAATGGTTAGGTTAATACAATGTCGGCTTCGAAGAATATGGTACAATTTTTATGGAGTGTTTGGAAGGGATATCATTTATTTTTTCCTGTTTTCAACTCAGTTGTTTCTATTCTTTTGCCTCTGTGTGAAGTATTTGGGAGGTGGGTATGAGGAAATTGACAAGAATTAGAAGGAATATTTTGGAGTTTTATGGTTCTGAATAGACTTTCCTATGCAGGAAAAAGAAAGGAAACCCACCAAAATGAACTCTTTCCCCTGTATCTACATGCCAAACAGTCTTCATCCATCAATTTCTACTATTAAAATTTCTATGCTTAATTGCAGAATCAAAATGGCTTGACGGCACCAACCATCTCAATTTCATATGTTCTTATTATAATATTGAAAAAAGAAAACTAGCGCAATTATGATGTTGCTCATGTATATAAGGAATCAATGGTACTTTCCACACACAAGCTCTTCATAAAAAAGTAAAAGAACAAGTATTAGTTGTTCTGGGTGGTAGTCAGATCAATAAACATGTGTGAAGCCACCATACTACTCTCAATTTTTTTATTTTCTTATCCTGCAAACAACGATAAGCAAACACCTGGCACTGATTTGTCTAATGCAATAATCCAAAATCCGCTTCTAATGATTATTAAAACTGGAACAAGTCAAGGAAAGCTCTTGCCACCCTATGTTAACTTGTACTTTAGCTGATGTTGTAGCTTGATCTTCAACAGCGTACAACGAGTACCATTACAAACTCTAATCAACCCCGGCACAAACTTTAACCTAGAGGCAATTCAGAGTATTTGCCCAATAGCTGGTTTTTGTTTCATCAAACTGATATAGCATCAGATCAATTCAAAGATACACAAACACAAGCTTATTTATCCGGCTAACATTGTATATAATTTAAGTTCAATTTATACTCTCTTCTTCTGCTGAGAATAGAAATTTAATAAAATGACAGAACTGCTACATCAATAATTTTGTTTCTGCAGCCTTTGGCAAAGGAATGCGTTTCATGCTCTTTACAGAATTGTATTAACAGTAATGACCATATAAACTTGAGGAGCCATTAGAAGAACATCTTCCTTAAAGTTGCACTAGAAAGCAACCTAAGAGCACAGGCACAGGTTATGTTTAAAAACAATCTTAAGGTGGAAAGAAGAAATCGTATCTTTTAGGGTAAATGGCGTAAGTTCTCCCAAGGTGCTACCAGAGTACATGATGGAAAGTTAACTCAATGGCTTGAATTGCTGATAACTAATTGACTGAAAAAATTAAATAGCAAGAAGAAGGCTGCTTCTTATTTCTCATTTGCAAAATGGTTACAATGGCACGTTTAGGTACCAAATCGCATATTCCACAATCAGTAAGCGTAAGAATTTCATATGTTTTATTAAATGTTGTTGGTGATTAAAATTAACAAAAAAAAAAAAATAAAGAACGACCTTTTCCTGAAGTATATATAATACAGGTGTAATCTCTTCTTTTTTGTGTCCTATATTGTGTACCTCAAGCATTAATAGTAAGAACAGTTGAGAAAAATCCCTGGCCAACATCAGAGTGTGCCGTCAAAACCTGAGAAAAATAAGGAACCAAGCATGTCAAATTATGTCTACATATGATTTCCATCTCTAGTTTTATTAGCATGAGAATTAGGGTCTATTTGAATAGTAATAGATAGAGAATGATGAAATATATGATTTATGCCTATAAAAACAATCACTGGGCAGTCTAGCAATAGGCCTTAGCATAGACTTAACACAAGACTGGCTGACAATTCCAAAAGCTTTATTTGAACTCATGAATTTGATACCTAATGTCTCAAACAGCTAGCACGTCATGCAAGCTGATCGAAAAAAGAGAAAAAAAATGTAACAAATATTTAATTAATAGCACATGTTTTCACAATAAAAATTCAGCTATATGCAATGACATGTCCATAATTATCGAAAACCAAGCATTTTAATGTTTTTTTCTTTTACCTTAATATCATTGGCTTCAGATAGTATGCCAAAAGCTTATACTTCCTGTCATTTTATGCACCAATACCAGCCTTGGCAAAATCAAGGATAAGTATTTCTCGTACAAGTTGAACAAAAATAGACAACAGAATCAAAGAAAATTAGAATCCAAATGCAAAGCTGAAGCCGTATAAGGATCATTAATAGAAATTAATAGCATCATCTGCTCGCCATTTATCTTAACGGAGCCGCAAAGTAACGAGAGCTGCAAAATCTGCATTCACCTTGCTCGACACAAAATTTCTCATCTTGGTCAAAAGACCGGTAGGGTGTACCGTACTAATACACTATTAGTTCTTTAGGAGACAATACATTTTTTGTCTGATTATTAGTTGTCATAACTCAATTTTGTCATCTATAAATTTTATTTACGATCGAGATGTCGAATTTATGATAGTGACATGAGACTTAATTTTCAAATAATTTTGTCAAAATTGTTTAATAAATTTACTTCTTAGCTCAAGACGTCGAATTTTGATAACGATGTGTCTATATTTTTAAATTAACCATTAGGGTAATTTTGACAAACTTACAAATAATATAGGTGTTTACTATTTTCTTTTTGACTTTTGCTAAGCTAGTTTACATAGAT
>JAWDEX010166327.1:3148-17009 GCA_035221805.1 Trichilia hirta | reverse complement strand
TGTGAGTCTTTTGTACATTTGCTCTTGGTCAACCAGCACATGCCACAATAAAAAGTAATTAACCTTGCTAACCATTTCTGAATTAATGAAAATTTCATTAGAATTTAAGTGAGAGAGAAAATTTTAGATAATTTTAAAAAAATATATTACGTATTATAATTTTTTAGTTACAATTATTACTTAATTTATTATTGAAAATTTTTAAATTAAATATTTATGTTACTAAAATTTATTGAATAGACGATTAATATTATACTGTATGATTTATGATTTTCTCTTATAAATTAAAAATAATTAAATTATTCAATAATATTTATTTTTAGTTGGCAAACATCATATTATTTGACAATCAAATTAACTATGTAGTTATTTAAGCGATAACTTATAATTATGAAATAAAAATTACAGTATCTCAATTATAAATATGCCCAAAATTTCACTTAAATTAAACTAAGTTGATTTATAATATGTATTACAAAATTTTATTATCCTAAAATATTGTTTTCTCAGTTAATTTTAAATATTTAGATTTTGCTAAAAGTGACTTATTTTTGGTATTTACTATTTATAATTATTTTTGGTTTATAATATAATAATAAATGATAAATTTTAATATATTGAAAATTATAACTTATTAAATATAAAAATTTTAACAAATGCCTTAAACGCACTTGTTAAAAAAATCTTAAATATTTTTATATTATTAACAAATCAAATTTATATATTAAAGCTTATAATTAAGTTTATATATTTATTCAGTCACAACTCACATTACTTATCAAGATAAATCTAAATTTAGTCTTGAGTTCCTTTAATTAAATAGACATATATTAAATTCGGAGCATATATAAAATGAATAATGTTTACTTGATTGTTAAGTCCAAATAGTCACTTTGACAATTAAAAATTTCAATTTTTAAACCTAATTTCACACAAATTGGTTGAATTATTATTTGATTCCACCTTTGCCTTTAGTTTCCATGAATTGATGGGGTCCGCTGGGTACTGTGGGGATAACAGAAAAGCATATCGTAGTTAGCATCGCGAGCCAAATCATGTACTGATAATTGTGTCAATGGCAAAGAATTACTACTGTTCATATATTGTATTGTATTCGAATCTTCTAGGAACCATCCGTTAATGCAAGAACTCACACGAACCAATAATTCAATTCACCAAATATAACCACCACCACCACCACCACCCCCGTATTTATTTATTATTCTTTATTCATCGACATATCTAATAAAATCACCTTCTTCCTCATCTTCATTTTTATATGTTAAAGAATTCATTTAAATTGTTTACCAATCTTCAAAAAAAAGTCAATCAATGATCATTAAGAATGTCGACAACCGTATGGTAACTTAAATGTGAGATTAAAACTAATGAGAAGGTATACCAATTCCCCTGCAGGATCCATAACCATCAAAGTGAGATTCATTGATCAACATCACTCATTCTACAAAATTTTCGGTCATGCATGGTGGTAACTTACAGACAGGTCACATCCCTACAATGGGGAAACATCCCTAACCCTAGCTGAGCCCTTACCCTGTCATCATCTCCCATCCCCATTCTTTCTTGTTTTTTCTATCCTAACCTTTCTATATTTCAACATAATTATCCAATCCACAAATTCTTTTGGTTTTGAGATCATGCACCCACATACACATCTTCTCTTTTATATCATCATCTACGATCACAAAGAAAAGACTAGTCTACTGCTTTCTAAAATTTTATGCTTGCTCATGTCGATTTCATGGTAAGAATGCAAGAAACCTATTTTTCATTTTCTTTTTTCCTTTGGAATTGCCGTTAACCTATATTTATCTACTGAGAAAAGTGATCCACCACTTGAGATAATTTATATCTTTTCTATTTTTGAACAATGAAATGACCTTAGCCAAAGAGGATTTTTAATAAGTGGTCCTGAGAATACCACAAAAGGTTTGATTCAAAATATCATGTACATCCAGGTGGAATTGTGGTTAGTTTATGGCCACAGCATTCACACATATAAGCCGGACGTGTACAAGAGACCAAAGATCATTTTTTATCAAAGGTGGTTCTTCCTCTTCTTCTTCTTAGTTTGAATGATTTAATTTCTACTTCAAGAGATGTATGATGTGGTTCTATACAACCTTTATATAAGTGTACAATGATATTTTAATTAAAAATATTTAAAATAATAATAATAATTTAAAAGATACAAATTCATACAAATGAAATATTATAATATTGCTATATGAATTATATATTTTATTTTCTTTTTTACTCCCATAAAACAAGAGATTAGGTATTCAAATTTTGCTGATGCTAAAATTGGGGAGCGATTTGGTAGAATTTTAAACGGTTAAAATATTAAAACAAAAAGCACTTCACAAAAGCTTTCTCAACAAGCAGTTTGTCAGTATTTTTCTTTTAAGAAAATGTTTTGAAAATAATAATTTATAAAAGTATTGCACGATTATACATAAAAAAAAAAACAAAAAAAAAAACACGCTTTCTAGAAAAAGAAATAATCTATATTCTTTACAAAGTTGATTGTAACTTTCATAAAATAGGAAAAGAAAAACTTTCAAAAATACTCAGAAAATTTATTTTGAAAATTTGGGTTTAAACTTTAAAATGAAAGCCAAATAAAATAGAATATACTTGACTAGCATAGTTACTAAACTGCTTTTTTCTTTGTTATGGTCTGGCGTATCAAAGGGATTAGATCTGAAATTGATCTCTTATGATATTTTTTGCAGCTCGAGCATATATGTCACACTGACTAACAATTTAATTAAACAATTAATGATCACTAATCTGGTTTTATTGATAAATTAAAACTGGACCTACAAATTCAATATATGGGAATCTTCTCTGCAATAATATGATTCCAAATGTTGGTAGAACCTGAGACAATGGATACCACCGTGGGGGCTGAGCACAGCACTCTTTCCTTGGAATGTCTACTTTTAATTAATTAGTTAATTAATTAAAATTCAGCCTCATAAAACCCCTCACCCCCTTTTAATTTATAATATTCTTTTCTTTCTCCAAACTTAAACGCGGTTTTTATATATAATTATCTAATCATTATTAATTAGTTTAACATTATTATTCAAGATTTTTAAGTTAAAATAATTAATATTTTATTTGTTTTGTTTGATGGATTCATGAAGTCGTCAATGACTAAATGCTTAGGATCAAAAGTGATTACAGAAATATATGATGCTCGAATTACTTACAACTATTCTTATTCTTATTTAACAGAGAAATCAAAGAGGATATACCGAATCATGTTAAGTGTCTGATAATAGGATCTCCATTGAATGTGGCTTTCTTCTTTTAATAAATGAGATTGGAAATGTCCTAGATGAATCAGTTTCTATTGGCTACACACATTTATACCTTACAAAAACGGATCAACACATGGAGCAAAGGGAATTGGCTTTTATTTTAACAACATATAGTTGTATGTTAGAAAGAGAGGTGAATTGACTATGTGATTATCGCAAACCCATATATATATGGTATCTATGTATCAAGCATTTAGCAGGGAAGGAAGAGGAAGCATTTGTATCTGCTAAAACTGTAAATACTTAATGCCTCAAAAGGAAATAGAAGATTTTCCTAGACTTGGTGAAGAGATAGGGGCATTTTTTTTTTTTATGAAACATATATTTAAGGTGAAGCAAATGATAAATGTAAAATTTGGCGGTTACTTCATTAAAGATAAATGTAAAATTAATTTTTTTTAACTATTAGACATTCTATTCCAAACAATTGGGTCCATAAGTCATTTCCATTCTTGAAAGGGAAGAATATACGCTCACACTCCCATCCCCTATATATCCATTTATCCCTCGAATAGTAAGTGGTTTTTTAATTTAATATACGTTTAAAAGTAAGATTCTATAACTTTTAATTTATTTATCTATTGTTTATACCAAAATTTTTTGGAATTTGAAGTATAAAACTCTTGAACTTTTATACTTGTTGTGAGTTAATTTGCGATGACAACCGAAAACCTTGACTTAAGTTAGATATGGGTTTTATTTTAATTGAGAAATATAAAGTAGTATTTTAACAGCAATTCAGCAATACAAAGTTTCTTCTTTTCTCTTTACCTTGTAACTACCAAATTTTATAAAGATTTTCAGAATATGGATAGTTATCTTTGTCCTAAAAAGTGCCATGAGAGGTTATTAAAAATGGATTGGTGGGTGATTATTTTAGGAGTCACCACGTATCTACTCCTTCTAGCCATTACTCTTTTTTTATTTATTAGAATAACTGTCAAAAATGGGCTTAGAGTTCGGTATTTGAATTATTGCTTTTGTCCTTAGACGAGTCTTTCAACTTGAAATAAAACTTAAGGTTAGGCTTTTCAGGTAAGGGTTGCCCCTTAACTGATACAAATTCGAGACGAGGCTTTCAACTTAAGGTGAAACTTGCTGTTAGACCTTTAAAGTAAGACTTTCAATTCGATTAATACTAACTTCAAGTAAATAAATCTCAAATCGAATTTCGATAATAGACCTCACCTCAGAGTTTGTGTAAGATAGCATCGAATTAGGTTTCAATTCTTGGTCAATATTCCTTTCCAACCATTATAAAATAATAAAATTGTTAGTAATTGAATATAAATAAGTGAATAATTGATAAATATATAGTTGAGTTTTTAGTAAACATTTAATTGTTCTATCTACTTTGGAACTTTTTTTTGAAAGGATAAAAGTAAATAATTCAAATAAAATGTATGACATTACCCCCTTTATTTATTTTTTTCTTTTTATGTATTATCAGAGAGTCTCACCCAATCTACATTTTTTGTAAGATTTTATATACTAAGTGTTTCTTAATCATGTGCTACCATTATAATTGAAACACATGTTAGAATAATCCAATCCATAAAATTTGACAAATATATTGTATTATTATGGAGACTGAAGTGTCATGGATTGATGAACCCTGAAATAAATGATAAAAATGACATATATCTTATTGTTGCAGGTGAGTTATAACTAGGAAAATTAATGGTTTGTAAATGTTTCAAGGCCGTAATCAGAGGGACCAGAGAATTATTATATGTCCTCCACGGCTTTAAAGAGCAATTACAGCTTCCACCAAAAACAGCTTCTTGCTTTCTGGTAAATGATAACACGACGCAATCAACTATGGAGCCAGATCTCATCCAACAATGGAGTCTTTTTTTTTTTGTTTATTTTTCAATAAATACCCAAAGATTTTTCTTTTAAAAGTAGATGAATATTTTTAATTATTTTTTGTATTTTATTGAATATATTTAGGGTGAAAAATTCGTTAAAAGTTTTAATTAAATTTACATTCTGAAAGAGAAAAAAAATATTGAAGTTTTTTCATGAAAGGCGAATGTTTAAACTCAAAAGACAATTACTTTTATATAGGTGATACCTCAAAAACACCCTTAGGATTTTTTTATTTCCGATGGCAAAACTCAAAGGCAGAGTCTGAAATTTTATCACGCTATATGGTGTGTTAGTGGATCATTCTGAAACAAATCTTCAGGCCCATTTTCCATTTGGAGCCTTTTTAAATTGGGCCTTTTCCAGATTTGTTTTCACTCGGGGCAAAAATAAGTCACTGGGTATGCTGATCCGCTACAGTAAGTAATTCACGACGCTGGATAAGACCGATGAATATACAACCTGGGCCCCATTATCAGTGATGATGATCTACCTAGTGTGTTTCCTAAATGGGACCCTCAATGATAAAAATGATGAGGAATGGTGTTTGATGAACGAACGTGGCTAGATCAACAACTAGCAGTCGTAATCTTTTCCTTTCCCTAATGAAATCGTAAGGTAACATAACTCGGCAAAATTATTTGTCAAAAGACTAACAATCGACAGCCATGCAAAAGGAGCAGCAAACACAATCGATTAATTGATGAATCCATTCGTACCTCTCGTGTGGTTTCATTAGTTTGGGACCCACGATGTTTGATCGACTATACCATGCTTAGCACACGTGTAAATTTTGATGATGCTTACTGCTTCTCCCCCGTACTCGGGTTGTGCCCCTTCTCGGTCCACGCGGCTTGCAACGGTGTTTATTTTGTTTTTATTTTTATTTTCTCTTTTTACAAAAAAGACAGAAATTAAATTATGCTCCTATCAATAAATAAATTTATTATATAATGTAATTTTGATATACTGTATAATCAAAATTTAAAATAATCACTCAAAATTTAAAACAACTCAAACTTAAATCAACCTCTCAAACATTTTATTTTAAATTTTAAATTTTACGTAATACAATACACAAGTCTCTTAAAATTGTGTTGCACTATATATTAATTAATGTAATGTAGTAAATCCCATGTTTCCAATATATTAACTTACGGTAAGACTGTTGAGATTTGAGAGGACGATATCTGGCTTTCGTTTATTTTAAGATTTTATAATTTTAAATTATAATTATTATGTGATGAAAATATTAAATACTAATAAAAGATATAAAATAATATTATTAAATATTTTTAATTTTATTATTAAAATATATCAAATACACTATAACGTTAACAAAGCAATGTTTTTAGCATAAAGAGCACATATTTGCGCATTCACACGTATTAAATTATAATACAAAATTTGTTTTTAGATTAAATAACTTGCGGTTATCGAAATTTTGTTTTCCTTAAAATCCCATTTTCATCACAAGGGGGTTGCAAGCCAAATTCGAAGGCATTTTAACCTTTTGAATTATAATGGTAGATGGGTGCTGCAAGTGAAAGAGTTTTGTAATCTTTTAAGCTTAATAATAGGCGGCCCCTGTAAGGTAAATCGGGTTTAATCCTTCTCAATTACCTTTATGAAAGTTTCTAATCCGCATACTAGTCAAATAAAGTTGGCTGAAATCACTCCGACCACAACCCCTTAAGCATAATTATTAGATTTAAGTAAGTAATAATCACAATTTTTACAAAGTATTTATTTTGTACTAAAAAAATAATACTTTCTTAAAATAATTTTGAAATATTTTAGTTCTAAATTTAAAAACTATTAACAGACATTCTTTTTTTAAAAAAATGAAACATACCAAATTTATTTTTTATATTTTAAAAAATTTTTAAATATAAAAAATTTTAAATACTAGTTTCAAAATTTATTTTCTTTCAAATTACTATATATCAACATTGTAAAATTCAGTCACACACTTCCATCTTAGTACCAAAGAAGTTAAAAGTTGTTTAAAAGACATTAACACGTGCCCTAAACCTTTTGATCGTTTGTGCAAGTGGGAACCAGCAAAGCCAACTATTCTCCATAGTGCAATGACCATGCGAGTCGCTCAAAGTAGAAGAGACCACAAAACTGAATCAATGTGTGTATGCTTTGGATGAGATATATACATGCAACATATCATACAAAAGTCTTGAAGTATTCACATAAATTCTCCTCCTAAATATTACAGCAAAGTTATTCAATTAAACAACAACAATTAATTCCCACATCCCAAATAGATTATAGATTTATAGTTGCATCAATATTTAATGAAATTGGTGGCCAAAAGTGATCATTGTTTTGGGTCAATGGTACTCAAGTTTTCTTCTATTCCACAACAAAAATGAAGTGGCAGGCTGGGTAGGTGAGATGAGAACATCTTGAAAACAAAGAAATGGTTTGATATTAATTTTTGTCCATCAAACCAAAAAAATTGAAAGCTCCCGAAATTAGTGAATGCTCCGAAGGATCATTTCATGTATGATTCAGACAAAAATGGTGGACCCTTTTGTGTTCATATAGAAGTGGTTCAAAATTCTTGCAGCCAGAGTTGCAGAAGTTAATGTATAACTAAGAGGATGCCCAAGTATTCAATGGAAGAAAAAGACACAATTATGTTCTGTAAATATATTTAACTGCTCTTACTTTCAAGGGTTTTGTGAAGTTGGTTTTGTTTCTGCATGTATTGGCTGGTTAGGACCACTATAAGCTAATCTAAGTTGTGCTTTGTCACCTTGTCTATACCTGTAAGAACTCTTAAACTTAATGGAGGAACCCGATCTACTTTTGTTCTTAAACCTAGCTATTTCACTTAGCATATGTAATTAAAAATTAGTTGGGTTATTCTCGGACAATCATATCTCTAATACTGACCCTCGTGCTTGGTGTCGGTATATTTTTTAACATTTTAGTATTAATTTACTCGTAGATTTTGAGGATAAAGTGGTCATTAGCAGACTGAAAAGGTATCAGCACCGACTCAGAACGGAATGAATCTAACTTAGATAACCTGTACAAGGGCTTGTGTTGCTGAGAACAACAGCATATACTACATACTATTGATCGACCATAATAAAGCTTTAAAATTATTAAAAATTAAACACCGCTTTTCTATCACGTTCTACTTCCAGACTGTAACGATCAAGTGTCTTAAACAGCTAAGGGTATACGCAATTGTATATAGTATACTGTATGTCATGTCTATTTTCTTTTGGTTAAAACTATCAATCACGAATATTGTTACAAATACAAAATCCTATACATATAGAGACTTATTCATATAAATTGATGTAGCATTGTTTTACAAAATTCAGGAAGTGAAAGAAAATATAACTTAAATGATATGTAACAATAGTACAACTCTGTCACTATAATTTGTATCGGTATGTAGAACTTATATATTTGTATCCCTAATATTCCTGAGCAAACGTGGCCCAGTTTGAATTTTCGTCTCATCATTTTTTAATTTGATTTAACACATATTGCAATTGGAAATCCCACATTATCCTGCACACGATGGATTCTTCAGAAAATTTGGTCTTGAAGAAACAGGATCCAACAATATCTCAGAAATCACAGATAGATTTGAAGAAGTCATCCAAATAATAGCTTGTTTGAATGTTTAATTCTAAAGTAAACTTCATCCCTCCATCAGTATTACTCGACCACACGTCTCCTCTTTTAAAAATAAACATGTATCAAAATATTTGTGACCACAAATTCCAAACAGTCCATGTCACAAACTACTCGGTCAAAATTAGCTTGCCCACTAGCCAACGCCAACTATACTCGTAATTATTCGATAAACCCATAATATGTGTATCCATTCTTTGAAATTTGTGAATCAAAATAGTCAAAAGAGACACAAATCGAGCTCATTTGTTATGCATCGCTATCTTGCATAGCTTGGCTAGTTTGGATTGAACAAATGTCAAAAGGGATGATGATCAATTAGCTGCTATATGCACCACGCCAATGAATGAAAGCTAACAAACAGCTTTCGATGCATGCATGGCCATGCTAACCTGTCATGTCATAGATCACAAAAAATTTAGAGAACCTTGTAGTTAAATGAATGTTGCTATCTTGACATTGCTTGCTTTGAGCAAGAATATATCAACGACAACAAAAATAATGTGATACAATCTCATAGCATTCATACTAGTTTGATTTCATAACGTTAAAAAGGCTTTTAGATTGATGAGATAAAATGCTGATGCTGAATTAGTCGTATTGGAATTCAAAATCATAATATTGGATTAGTTGTATATACCGAGTATTTATGCAGGTTCATTGAAGTTTCAAAGTTTTATTAAAGAACTTCATAGCGAACAATAAGAACACATTACTGATCACTATTGTCCATTATTGCGAGGGAGTCTATATACATATCTATCATCATCATATTCCCTCTATAAGAGGGAACTAGCCATACTTTTCTTTGAAATAGGACAAGTTTAGGTCATGGATTAATAGCTTTACCTATTAAGTAAAACGTAGGCTGCTTTAACATGATATCATAGTAATTTATACATCTTAACTCCGGTATTGCAATATAGTATAACTTTGAGGCATGACATATATGAGTGTCTAAAGTCTACTGATGCCTATTTCTTTAACAATAGGAATAATATAAAATTACTACGAAAATATCATTGATAAAATGGAAAATCTACCATAATTTGTAAGACTTTTCGATTTCCATCCTTCCTACTTTGGTAGGTAGCCACAGTACTAATTGACGAAAAGAAAGTTTACTAATCGATGGGCATGAAAAAAAACACGAATGGGTCATATATGGTTAACATCTGCCTACTAATGCTTCTAATAATTGAGTTCAACAAACTAAAGAAAATGAAAAGAAAGTGTCAATAATTTTAATTATCTTAAACAGGAAGTTTAATTAATTAGGTACAACAGAAAAGTTCTTTGAGCCCAGTTATTATTATTTGAGGAAAAATTCAAGAATACATACCGAAAACGTTAATAGATAGATAGGTGGGAGTTAGAGATGATAATTCTAATTATTGAACGACTTTTTAGTGCCGCACGAGCGAGGGAGGCAGAAAATGGACCCAAGTCCAAAATGTACACTACGAGCCAATTGGTTTTTCTTCAAATGAGCATCCAATGCTATGAAAGAGACTACAGACCAATGGACAAGGTGGGACTATAAATTAGAAAACCGGCTATGGAAAATTGCTCCATGTTTCATAATTTTGTTTCGATTAATATAACATTACATGTTCAATTTTCTTCTTATATTTATTTTTCTAACAATTTATTATTTGACAGATATTTTTGAATATAAGTGTTCTTTAAATAGATTTTATGTTAGGATCTGATTATCAAAATATTTTATTGTAAATTAAAGACGCATAATAACACGTAAGAAAATGCACAATTCTTTTCAAAGAACAGGATGTATAAATATTAATTTAATTAAAAATAATGTTATAAAACGTTTTATTTTCTTTTTCTTTTTTTCTCAAAGTGTTTAGTAAACACTAAATTTATCTTTTCTTATTAATGTCCGATTTCACATATCTGAATTGAGTTATCTTGCTTCTTTTGTCAATTAAAATATGATTATGGTTTTATTGGCGGCAGTTAAATATTCTATTTAAAGAATTTGCAGATGGTCGATATACTTATCGTAATTAGGTGGAAACTTAAATCAATGTATAATTTGTAACCTCATTTAAGAATAGTTAAGTACTTTCACATTTTGTCAAATGATTGTTAATTACAGATCTTGAATCTTAATATCTAAGGAATTCAGTACATAATAAGCATGACAATTACGATATTGGTCAAACAATTATAGCAACAACATTAACGATTAAATTGCGTGAATCGGACTAAGATTTGGAACATGTCTATTAATTAAATTAGGCTAAGGTCAGATGATGTTTTTAATCTATTATATTTAGTTATAATATTACCCAAACAGAAACCATTGGTTTGGGACATAGTTTTAATAATAACTAGAAAATTCATAACTTGTACTGATAACTAATTAATAGTAATAATAATTAATGCCAGATTTTATTTTAAAAAAATCAAAAGAATGCTTCATGGGCTGGCCATGTACACACATGGCATACCACATGTCATGTACCCCACAAAAGATAAATATAGGCAAAAAAAAAATCCTAGTCCCACATGGGCATGCGAAGCCCGTACCCACCACCCCAGGTGGACCCCAATCACATGGGAATGCTCCCTCTTGAAAGTAGAAATCAACGCTCCTGATTTCACTCTCACAGCCTCCCAAAATGAATCTTGACCGTCCTAAGTCTTCCATATGGGCGGCTGAGTTTGTCCCACTATTGTCTGCCTAATCCAACGACAACTTGCCTCAAAGTTGCTGTCATTGCCACCGACAACTTTGCTTGCCTTTTGTCCATAGTTCATGCATTTTGATTTTGATGCTTCTTCCGTGTTACCCTTTGCTTTCAACCAACTTTTTTTATACCCTTTCCTCTCCTTTATCATATTTCATATACTATAAAACTCCCCATTTTGCTTTCCCCTTTTGCATTGTCATCTCATTCTGAAATCAAATAGTATTACATCTCATAAAAGAAATTGGTTTGTGGGAAAAAAATGGAAAATGGTGTAGCATTTGAGAATGATCTCAACCTTAAGGCAACTGAGCTAAGGTTGGGATTGCCGGGCACCGATGAAAATGAGCAAGAAGCACTTTCTAGTACAGGTGCCAGAAACAACAAGCGCCCGTCGCCGGATACCACCGATGATGTTGGAGCAAAAGACAAATCCGATGAAGCTGTCCCTGTTGCCAAGTAAGTTAATCACATATATTTTTTATGATGCTTAAATTGATATATGTGTGTGTTATAACATGTGCTAATTTGTGTTTGATGTATGTTGTAACATGCAGAATACAAATAGTTGGGTGGCCACCAATTCGATCCTACAGGAAGAATATCTTACACCAAAAGAAATCTGAGTCTGATGGTCCAGGGATTTTCGTGAAAGTAAGCATGGATGGAGCACCGTACCTCAGAAAGATTGACCTCAAGCTTTACAATTGTTATCCAGAGTTGTTAAAGGCTTTAGAGAAGATGTTCAAGTTCACCGTTGGTAAGAAATAATACCTTATTCTTTTGTTAATTTGTTTTTGGTACTGTATATCCATTGTCTGATGTGATGTTATTGTATTAATTAATACTAGATGGTTATGATATTGATTATGACATGGGGATTTTTACCTTTTTTTCAGGTGAATACTCTGAGAGGGAAGGTTATAAAGGTTCAGAATATGTGCCTACTTACGAAGACAAAGATGGTGACTGGATGCTTGTTGGAGATGTTCCATGGGAGTAAGTTTCTTTTATCCTTATCACACGCTGTCTCTTGGTCAGTTATAATTATTCCATTTCTCATAACTCACAAAATTATTTCTTCTGTTGCCGCAGAATGTTTATATCATCATGCAAGAGATTGAGAATCTTGAAAGGATCCGAAGCAAGAGGCTTAGGTTGTGGAGTATGAAACTCACAACTCTAACAAAGAGAACATCATGAGAAGACAAAGATTTGTAATCTCACTGGGGGAACATCATGAGAAGACAAAGATTTGTAATCTCACTGGGGGAATATGCAAATCTTTCAGTTGCTTGGGTTCACCAGGAAGATTAACTTTTGTGGATCTGGTTCTCCATCGTGCGTGTTATCTCTCTGGATCATCAGGTTGGACTGGGGAGTTTTTAGACGGCAAAAAAAGGGGCAAAAACATATAGAGAAGTCAACAGTCTTTTCGTCCAATTTGGCATCAAGATATATTATTGTTGGTGCATGGTTTGATAGTCTGTGTATTAATGTTATCGTGTTGTGATCTAAATAGGCAAACCCTGTTAAACCAAAACTGCACACAAGAAATGTTGCTTCCAATGCAACTGTATAAATTACTACATTATCATAAAAAAAAAAAAAAAAGAATAGTAGAATGAATTTTTTGTCCAAGCTTTGGTGTGTATTATAAATATACAAAACATAGAGTTATATACTAAGTGTTTGCCTGTAACATTTGTTTCTGTTTTCATTAGAGGAAACTTTGTTTGTGCTAAATGTGGATTTTGTCTTTCTTCCTCGATCGAACAAATCTTCATGACCTGGGGAGGAGTTTCGAAGGATCCTTAATTTAACATCTTTATATTTTGATCAAAGTATAGTTATGATCTCATTTTTTTTAATTGTATTCCTATTTATTAATTATCAATTATAAAATTGAATTTTATATATTATTTGACCATGAATTAAGAAAAATAAAAATCATAATCAAACAGGCAGATGGACCTTTTCCGAAGGGACTCGATTAATTGTTGAAAAAATAATGTAAAATTTTTTTTACAACTGCATTTGTCCCTTATGATTATGGAAGAGAAAATAATTTTTATATATTTCAGCTCTAATAATGGAGTATAATTTGAGCGTCACAATTGTGCAGTTTGTGGATTTCTATAATTGTCTTTTTAAAATAAAAAATCACTGAAAAACTGAGGATTGATTGAGAATTTACCAAAATTTAGATTATTAGATGTTACTTATAACAATTATAATCCTATAAAATAAAAGAAA
>JAWDEX010166288.1:0-17015 GCA_035221805.1 Trichilia hirta | reverse complement strand
GTTTGAATGATTCATCCACAGGACCGCACGGGGCGAATAAGTTTTAAATTATTTGACAAGGATCCTAGTCATTTTCCTGGAACATTGCGAAAACAGGTAGGTAGTTTCTGCTTTACTTGTTATTTCTGATTGACACGGAGCTCCAATGTTGTTTGTTAATTGGGATAAACCAAATAATCATTATTACACTTGTCTCAGATCTACAATTGGCTTTCTAACAGTCCATCGGAAATGGAAAGCTACATAAGGCCCGGTTGTGTGGTGTTATCAATTTACTTGTCAATGTCATATTCTGCTTGGGAACAGGTAAGTTAAGCACTTTTATGCACATTCGCTTCTTCATTGTGACAGCCTGCCAAGTGTGTGTGGTTTTCACAGCTTGAAGGAAACCTGCTTCAAAATGTCAACTCTTTGGTTCAAGATTTAGAGTCAGACTTTTGGAGTAAAGCAAGATTTCTGGTTCATACAGGCAAGCAATTAGCATCACATAAAGAAGGTGAGTACTATTGCAGAATGTATTTTTCTTGGTTTTGAACTGCCACCATTTACTCAATGCACTTTCAGTTTGGTGTCTGATAGTACTCTGTACGAATGACCAAAATGAAAATAACTAAATGTATGTTCAAAAATTCTAAATTTGGATAACTTCATTGTGATCGTAACTGTTTGAAAATTGTTTTCATGGAATCAATCTGCAGGCAAAATTCGAGTGTGCAAATCCTGGAGAACATGGAATTCCCCAGAATTGATCTCAGTGTCCCCATTGGCAATTGTTTGTGGGCAAGAAACCTCCCTCAAATTGAGGGGTAGAAATCTGACTAATCCAGGCACCAAGTAAGCAAAAATGTTCTTTCTGTTTGAGAAATTGTTGGGCTTTTCTTTGGTCTCTGTTTTCAGAAATGTTTGTGTGTAATCTGTGATAGGATCCATTGCACGTTCATGGGTGGATATGCATCTCAGGAAGTGACAGGACCATCATGTCAGGGCTCTATGTATGATGAGATAAACTTAGGTGGTTTTAGAATTCACAATGCATCTCCCAGTGTTCTAGGTCGATTTTTTGTTGAGGTATAACTTTTAGATACAATCAATCTGTTCATGTTCTACATTTTAAAAATATTTGTTTAGAATCCTTGAGAAAATCTGTGTTCTGTTTGACATCTCTATATTTGATGTAACAGGTGGAAAATGGTTTCAAGGGCAACAATTTTCCTGTTATTATAGCAGATTCTACGATATGTAAAGAATTGAGACTATTGGAATCTGTATTTGATGTCGAAACTAAAGTATGTGATGTCATTTCGGAAGATCGAGCTCATGATTATGGCAGGCCAAGATCAAGGGAAGAAGTTCTGCACTTCTTGAATGAACTTGGATGGCTGTTTCAAAGAAAGAGGAATTCTTCTGTGATTGAGGGTCATGTTTATTCCTTCAGCCGCTTCAAATTTTTGCTCATATTCGCGGTTGAACGAGACTGCTGTGCATTAGTAAAAACAATTCTAGACATATTGGTGGAAGAAAATTTGGAAATGGATGGCCTATCAAGGGAATCATATGAAATACTGTCTGAAATTCAGCTCTTAAACCGTGCAGTAGAAAGGAGATGTAGGAGGATGGTTGACTTGTTGATCCATTACTGTATAACTAGCAGGAATGACACCACCCGGAAATATATTTTCCCACCAAATCTTGTGGGACCTGGTGCTATTTCACCCTTACATTTGGCAGCAAATGCATCAGATTCAGAGGATATAATAGATGTTTTGACAAATGATCCACAAGAGGTATCTTATTCTATTTTCTTGCTTTAACTTTTCACCTTTTTTGAGTCTTTATTTGGCATCTTAATAAACCTCAGCTTTTGAACATGTGACTCTCTTCCATACAACTATCCTAGCTAGTCATATAGTGGAATTATTTTGGTTTGTGAGGATGAATGTTTGGCACTTATAAACTTAAGATTGCTTGCTTTGTTTGATAGATGCCACCAAAAATGTGATCTCGAGCTGAACTAAATTATATTCTTTTCTGAAATTTATCATATCGTTTCAAGGATGGAGTTGGTTGGATCATTATTCATGGTTAACTATCTGTCTTTGGACCATTTCATTTTTCTTTATCCACGTTTTTTTCATTAATATATTTCCTCAATGCTATTTGCCTTTTTGTAGATTGGGGTGTCAAGCTGGAATTCCCTTCTTGATGCTAGTGGGCAGTCTCCATGCTCTTATGCCATTATGAGGAGTAATCACTCTTATGACGAGCTGGTGGTGCGAAAACTTGCTGACAAAAGAAATGGCCAATTTTCTATACCAGTTGGGACGGAGATGGGGCAATCTGGATTGACAGCGGACCAGCAGCATGGGATTAAGCACGGGCATAAATCTTGCACCAAGTGTGCAGTTGCTGCAGCAAAGGTTAACAGACGGGTTCGAGGGTCACAGGGCTTGCTTCATCGTCCATACATTCATTCAATGCTTGCCATTGCTGCTGTTTGTGTTTGTGTTTGCCTATTCTTGCGAGGCTCTCCAGACATTGGTCTAGTTGCTCCATTTAAGTGGGAGAACTTGGATTATGGTCCAAAGTAGTTGTGATGACGGGACAATAGTTTTGGGAAAATGACGAGTGAAAGAAAATAGGCGCAGGTGGTACACCATGAGCGAGATAGGGCCTGTGATGCAGCTGGGTAAGGAACCATATGCCCTTATAAAAAGGAAACTGGATATAACTTACCCGAGATTTGGAAAATTTTAGTATATGGCCTTTCTTCTGGGTCACTCGTGTTTCAGTACGGAGGAAGTTTTCTGAGATTGTGGAAATCCTGCAGCTTATAAAGACTAGGGGGTAAAGGTGGAAAGACGGGTAGAGTGTTGAAGAAATTATTACAAGAGTGGTATTTCACAATGACATCTAAGCATCGAAAACCCAGGTTGAAGGCGAAAAAACTCGTAACCATTAAAACCTTTCTGAGAAACTTATTGATTTAGTTAAATTTTACGTGGGTGTGATTTCCCTTCTGATTTCTTTTGAATCCACGAAATGCTATACCAGCTTGGAAGTATCACTAACTTATGTATTGATTTTTGTCAATGTAAAGTTGATTGGTTGGATCGATCATGGAACTTGGGATACTGTATGATTATAAAGTGGAATTTTTTGTTGACATATATAATTAAAATAAAATGAAGCACTCCCCTTTTCTATTTCTCTCGACTCTGCATACTTTTACCCCGTTGCTTGGTTTGTATTTGTGCTGGTATGAATACATTTGTTGGGAAAATTGAAGAAGAATGAGACGGGCATTTGAGGGATGGAGATTGAGATTGAGGGATTACTGTTGCTTTTGGAAGTTATATTTAATGCAAGAGCTAGATTAGAATGCTGTGGGTGGGGTGTAGACGTAACACCTCAACTGTTAGATTACTCAAAATACATTCCAACTATAGACATACAAAAAGAAAGTTTCCACTTTTAAGTTGAGAGTCCGCACTTTTAGTTGAACAATAGCAATCGTAACTGGTTTTACAAAGAGGGTAAAAATTCTCGCTTTTGGGTTGAGGGTCATCACTCTTGATTAAAACAAAAATTGTCACTTTTGAGTTGAGGTCATCACTTTTGGTTTGAAGAGTTGCCATTGTATTATTAGATTGCTTAAAACACAATTCAACCGTTGACATACAAAGTGAAGACCTTATTTTTTAGTTAAAAGTTCTCTTTTTTTTTTTTTTTAATTGAACAGTAATAATTATTCTGTGAGATTGTTCAAAATACAATCCAACCGTTGACATACAAAGTGAAAATTTTCACTTTTAAGTCGAGAGTCTTCAGTATTGATTGAATAATAACAATTGTATTGTTGACTTGAGTGATATACAATCCAAGAATTAACATATAAAGTGAAAATTTTTATTTTCAAATTAAGGGTTCTTATTTTTTGTTTAACTATCACAAATAGTCATTGTTATCTAGCTAAAATGTTGAAACTGTAGAATACCATCACAGTATCTCAATTATTAGATTACTTAATCGTTATCCGTAGCCATTGCGTTGAGTAATAGTGATTATATTGCACAGTCACAGTGCTATGAAATAACTTCTAATAAAATTGTACTTTCAGCATCAAGTTTTGGATTTGTGGCCAACTTTGAAGAAGAACATGTGTAGTAGGCTTACATAAAATCTGAACCAAGTGAATTTATTAGTACAGCCTGTTGTTTTCATGGCTTCTTTTGTTTGAATATTTAGACGTCTCATCTGCCATTTGTGTCAAGGAGCCAACCTTAGCCAAGTGGGTTTTTCTTCGTATGGTCAAATTTTTGGTCGAGTTGAGGCAAACATGGATCATTTTCAATCATTCAGATTCTGTATAAACTTTTATGGATTAGGAAATTAGGGCATCTTAATTTGGAGAAGCCAGATGGCTTTTCCACACGGGTTCAAATTTCTCTAATATAATGAATTTTTATAATGAAAGTACTTATCTGAACTTTCCATCATTCGGATTTTATAACAAATATATATAGACTATTTATATCAATAACTTAAGGTAAGTTTAAAATTGAAGGATTATAATTTACTGTTGCTATAATTTAAAAGCTGTTGTAAAATAAAAGTTAAATGTGAAATAGTAAATAAAAAATAATATTATTAAATATATTTTGTAAAAGTATTGTTATATTTATAAACTTCTATACTAATTCAACTATACAAATCAATATGATAAAATTATATTTATTGTCAATATCACTACAATTGTTACATTAATTTGTAGGTAAAAAAATTTATACAAAAAATTTATCTTTAATATTATTGTATTTTATAATTTTACTTTCAAAATTAAATAAAAATAAATAATATTAAACATATTTTTAATGATTCTTTGATTAATGTATCTAGTGCCGGCAGATCTTATTATGTGATTTTATTTATTTTCTAATGTGAAGGTATCATTCAATGCAAGTGGTTTTAAGGATTCCTTTTTGCCTCAACTTTGAGAAGATGAAAAGAAAGAGTAGAAGTAGAGCTAGTAATTCCCCCACTAGCTTCAGAAAAATCTAATTATATAAGCACCCAAAATGCGTTCTCAAAATGTAAAGACAAATTTAGAATTGAAGTACGTGGACTCACCTCTATTATAGAGTAAAAATAAAAATAATATATTCAATATTAATTAAAAAAATAAATAAATTATATTAAAAATTAATATTATTAAATACATTTTATAATTTTATTTTTAAAATTAAGTGGAAGCTAACAATATAAAAATCACCCTCGATAATAAACTGAAAAATTAAATACATATCCTCCCAACATAAAAATAATATATTTATAAATAACAATTGTTATATTCCATTTCTAGATGCCTGCTTTTACTTTAGGACTTTGCCCCTTTTACTTCAGCACTTAAAAATTGTTTCAGAAAGCATTTTGATTGTATTTGATTATTTATTTCATTAACCCTAACACTTCTCTTTCATGTCAAGAAAAAAAAATTGTTTCATGTCAAGAGATAACACATTATGGAATCTCATTCTCTCTCTCTCTCTCTCTCTCTCTCTCTCTCTATATATATATATATATATATTTAAGAAACTGCAGCGTACAATGATACATATCCAATTAATTTAACATTACAAACTTCCCATGATGATCTTCAACCTAATTAATCATTATCATAACCATGATCATAATCGTAATCAACTTACATCATCCCATAAACAACTCATAAAATAATCACATATCACCTTAATTAATTAGCAGCTGCAGCAACAGTAGTATAAGCACTCAGTTTGATTCAACTTCGCCCATTAACACCACCTCTTCCTCGTGCTTCTCCTCCCGCAACATTCTGAGCAAAGGCTTCTCCAAATCCTTCTCCAAATCCTTCAATCAATCCTTCAATGAAATCTTTAACAACTTGAGAAGCAAGCCAAGCTGCGGTTCCTAGCATGCTTGGTTTTTCTTTCCCCTTGACGTTGTTTTCTTGTAGTCCATTCACCATGTTCTTAGCACAAACAGCATGAAGATGATAATCACAAACTGTACATCGATATACACGGCCTGATCTCCTCCTCTTGCATTCATTACAGATGAAACCAGGATCACCATTTGTCGATGGAGTTGAAGGTAAGAGTTTTAGGGTATGGGGATGAACAGGATAGTTCACTTCTGTATTCAGCATAGCACAAGAGGGATGCATCTGAAAATTGCATGTACTACATCTAAAAGTGTAGCCTTTTGTGGGTTTATTGCATATATCACACCTTGATTTCAGAATTCCTCCTTTTGACAATAAAAAAAAATAGCACAAAAAGTCAGTTGTTAGATTACCGCTAAATTCAGAAGTTCAAAGTCTATAAGTAAGGATTCAATGATAATATTTAAATTTAAGTTTTAATAAGCTCATTTACATAAAACGTCATCAAATTTTAAAGTCACGTGAATCTATGGAGCCAAACAGAGCTGTCTGAAGGACTGAGATTAACGAAACAAGGATTAGAAATTAATATGTGAGCTAGCTATCCAATAGACCTAAAAGCTTAATTTCTCGGTAAAAGCCAAAATCGAAATGGTGGTTTAGAAGGATAATGGCCATCAAAATCTTTCAGTACAACACTTTTAGGTAGAAAACGATCCCTCTAAAAAAACAAAGTATTTTTTAAGGACTCTCTCTATCAATAATAAACGAATATGATATATCTATTAGACCCAAAATTTTAAGCTTATAGATAAGGGTCCAAAAGATAGCGTTTAAATAGATTTCTCAACATATTTAATCACTCACCTGGTTTGGAAAAGAAAAGAAGTTGGTGCTGAAAGTGTAATGGATGTGTTTTCAGAGTTTTTGGAGCATAAGCACAAAATTCATGCAGCTGAAACGCACAATCTTGACAAGCGAATCTCTTCCCTGCTCCATGTTCCTTGCAACCTGCGCATGTAAATAGATCATTTAGGTCAATTTGGGATAAAGGGTGTTGAGGATGCCTGAAATGGAGAATCTGTTCTCTCGACAGGAGTTGAGGAGAAATAGGGAATTCTCGGAGAGGAGATGATCCCCTGTTTATTTTTGTTCCTTCATTGAATGTTGCTGATCGTTGAGGTCTTGGAACAATGGATGGAGAAGGAGGAGGGGGAGGATTCTGAAACTCCATGGATGGAGCTCTATTTAGCTGATGATCAAATGTTCTGGTTTTCTTAAAGGACTTATTATTGCTCAGCATTTTGGTTTGGGCAGCTTTGCTTTAGCTAGCTTTGTGGTGTTGCAAATTGTAAAAGGAATTGGAATATATTTATGGTGAAAAGCTGACAGTATTCTTTGCCCATGAAAAAAACAGGATGCTATACGGAAGACAGGTTGAATAATTTGCATGTGATCATAATGCTAGGGTTTGCACCAATTTTTAATATTGAAATAGGAGTAATATCAGAGATCCCGACATGTATCCCAGCTTTATATTTATAAAATTTTTATTGATTGGATTATAAATTTAGTAACTTTTGAAATGATTAATTATCCTATCTTACTATTTAATTTACGTAAATTAGTTGAGATATAAGTTCCCATGTTTAATATTAGTCTTAAATAACAATCAAAGTTTTATCTCAAATTTGTATTTTAACTAATAAAGTGACCTCCATTAATTGAATAATAAATTTTATAATTTTTAAAATGATTAATTATGTTATTTTATTATCTAAAAAAATGCCACCTAATATTTTAATGCATGCATATATGTACTATTCTTATTTTTTATTAATTATGATCAGAATTTTTCTACCCAATATACTTCTAATCAAACAATCATTAGATTCATTACCATTTTCTCGATGAGTACCGCAGATATTACGAAAAGGACCAAGTGTTTTTTTTCGTATATGTTTATTCTAGAACGGGGAATATTTACAAATATATAAATTATTTTTTTGTTCTTAAAAATATTTCTTATGTGGGTTATGTTCCATGTGTAGCTGACATTAGAATAAACTTAAAAGGAGGGCCCAAAAAATAATCATGATTCCTTTAGATCAAGGAGAAAATAATTGTAAATGTCTCGTGAACTGAATCTCGAAAATACTTGAAATTTAGAGTAAACTATATTATAGATATCCAAATTAAAATAGATATTTAAATTGAACTTAATTTCTAGGCAATTTCATTGAACAGATAGACCTAATAAACGACGTGGCATACTTTTTTCAAAAGAAAAGAAAGAAAATAATTAATCCCAAGGCATCAAAGTCAAGGTTTTGGTTTAGCTTTAGCTTTAATCATGCACAATTACATGTCGTGTATAGAGGTATTAGCTAAGCATCGAATCTAAGCTTCCATACAGAAGGGAAAGTTCTAAATTTTTAATATTCCATTTTCAAACAAAATCACAAAAATGAAGAAAAATCTTTGCTTCTTTTCTCATGTATTGTATTGGGAAATTGCCAAAGATTCATCAAAGATAAAGATGGGCACATATATTTTAATTCTAATCCCATCTCTTCTTTCTCATTTGATGTGATTTGTAGACAATTTTTGGACATAAAATTATTTTTATAGGATATGCTTTTCTTCAATCCCTTGACTAAGAGTCATTTATACCCAATTAGATTTCAAATTTGCATTTTACAAGTTATTCCTAATGTTCATACTTTAGCTCTTTTTTTCCACCACAATTTATACACCAAAATACATATAAAAAGAAAGAAAGAAAGAAAGAAAAATATTCTCTAATGCATTGACTTTAAGACTTTAAAACCCGTATGATAACTTTCTCAAATAGTATTTTTGATTGTATGTATCTCCTTTTTATTACAATAGTGAATAAGAGATAATCATGAATTATATTTTGTTAGATGAACCTAACTAGTTTAAGTAAAGTATGTTTTAGATGTTGCATGGAAATTGGTTGTCTCTAAATGGAATTCTCCGCTCCCAATTATTGTGGGATTAGTTAAGTTGTTGTCTTGTCCAATAGGATTTTGTCTGTCTTTACTACACTAATTTGAAATAAAAATTTTCAACATAATATATATTTTATAAATTAATGCGGTAATATATGCATATGTGTGTGTGTGTGATAAATTTAAATATGAATTTATACCCAATGCGGTTTATATTAAAAAAATGTTTAATAATACTAATTTTTAATAAAAATTTACTGTTTTTAAGTTAGTATTAAATATTTGAAACTTTAAATTTGCTATAATTGTAGTTAGTTTAGTTAAAAGCCCACCAACTCAGCCTAAGTTTTATCACAAAAACGTAAAGGATTTCTTGTGAGGTAAGCAAATCAATGGTAAAATGAATGACTCTTTTCAATGCATGATTCTTGAGTTCAGTGGATTTGGGAATTCAGAGCTTCCTTTTAAGAATTGAGTTTATTTACTGCTTTCATAGTGGAAGAAAGTTCTAAAAATTATTCTTAGAAAACAAACAATTAAACAGAGAGAGAGAGAGAGAGAGAGGAAATCAAAACAAGCTCAAAAGGCTAGTTTTGGCACAAGATTTTAGCCGAATCAACTCATTTAGAGAAGACATTGGGCTCATTGGGTAAGCCCAAAGAAATTTATGATATAGATTAACCTGGAAACTTGGTTGTAAGATTAGACTTATTGGGCTTAAATAGCAACCAGTAATTTTTCTCCCTATTCTGGAGTTTTATTAGATATAACCCTATATATTTACTAGTAATATTAAACATCTGAAGTTGTATCCCAACTTGAATACAGATGATGAGGTGGTATTCATTGATTGGATACAATCCTTTTAAAAATGATATATCCTTCATCAAATCCATGAAAAACACTTCATTACTTAGAATTTAAGTTGTGATACAAACTTGGATCCCTAACATTACTTACCCTCTTATTAAAATATTATGATAAATATTTTTTATAGTTTAGAAAAGTGACAAAATTTTTTGAATAGAAACAAAAATACGGACTTTATTGTATAAAATTTTGATTTTTATTGTATAAACTCTTGAATGAAAATAATTGAATTTAAAAAATATTTAAATTTAAGTTATAATGCTTTATATTAAATAATTTATATGTTAATTTTTAAAAATTAAATTTAAAATATTTTTATTTTATATTCATAAAAATTTATGAATTTATTTTTATTTTTTAATTTAAATTTATAAAAAAGTATTTTATTTTTTCTAAAAATTAAATAAAATAATTTAAATATTTTATTTAAATTATTGAATTATTATAATACCTTATACTTTAAAAATTTTAATTTATAATTTTATATTTATAAACACTTTTAAAAATAAATTTAGTAAATATAATTATAAATTTATAAATTAAATTTTTATTTTTAATAATTTATGCTAAAAAATTATAATTTAATTTCTAAAAATTAAATTTAAAATATTTATCTTTATAAAAATTATAAATTTATTTTTATTTTATAACTTAAATTTATAAATATTTTATTTTATTTTTTAAAAAATTAAATAAAATAGTTTAAATATTGTTATTTAAATTATTAAATGGTTATAATACTTTATACTTTGAAATTTTTAATTTTTAATTTTATATTCATAAATACTTTTAAAAATAAATTTATTAAATATAAATATAAAATTATAAATTAATTTTTATTTTAAATAATTTAAACTAAAAAATTTATAATTTAATTTTTAAAAATTAAATTTAAAGTTATAAAAAGAAATTTTATTTTTATTTTTATTTTTAAAAATTAAATAAAAATAATTTAAATTAATAAAAGTTCCTTTCTAAAAGGGCTTATGAATATAAAATTATAAATTAAATTTTTACAGTATAAAATATTATAGTTATTCAATAATTTAAATTATTTTTATTTAATTTTAGAAATAAAAAATAAAATATAATTTTTATATATTTGATTTATAAAATAAAAATAAATTCATAATTTTTTATGAATATAAAATAAAATATTTTAAATTTGATTTTTAAAAATTAAATTATATATTTTTAATATAAAATATTATAAATTAAAGTATTAAAATCATAAATTAAATTAATTTTTTTTAATTTAATTATTTTTATTTAAAAATTTATATGATAAAAGTTAAGAATTTATTTATGATAAAAGTTTATATTTTTATTTTTATTAAAAGTGACTTTTATTATTTGTTTAAATTTAAAAGATATTTTTTATAAATATTTTAATAAAAAGATAAGTAATATTTTATAAAATTATCAAAATACTTGTTATATATGTTTTGACGAAAGATAAATAATACATCAGAAGGGTATTTGTCATTTTCTCTTATTTGAGGTCCAAAATTCAAAAAAAGACTTCATATGCTCTCAATATCACGACCGCTAAAACAAAAACAAATGTTTCGAAAATCAAAATCCATTGGGCTTAACCTCCAAATAAAATAGATAAATGGCCCATAACATAACAGAGAAGCCATCGCTGTCTTTCCAATGCATGCATCCCTCTTGTCAGAAAACTCAGAAAGTTTTTGAAACTGCATTGGAATAAATACATAAATTTTAGATTCACATTTGCTTCTTAAAATAAATAATTATTATTTTATTGATGTCGACATTTTTAAAATGTCGGTTTGGACCAATCAATCATTTTTATAAAATGGTAGTAAAATACCTCCAAATGTCTTAGTGCCACTAAAATTTTCATTTTTTTAATTTAAAAAATTGATATTTCTAAAATTAAAAATATTAAAATTTCATGTAATTATACCATTTTTTTATTTATTTTTAAAATATAGCATAAGCATTGCAATCTCGAAAAAAGTATATAGTGAATTTAGTCTTTGGTCTAATTTAGTTTATTTATATTGATTCAATATTAATTTAAGAATTTATTTTTAAAAGTTTCACGGTATCGTTCTAAATAATAGAATAAGTTATTTTTTTAAAAAACATGAAAGGTTGCACTCGCATTTAATAGTGTTAAATTTTTTAATTTTTCATTATATTAAAACTGAGTAGCTTTTCTGGTAATTAATATTAAAATTAAGAAAATGCAAATATTATTGATCTCATTGTTGTCGACTGAAAGTCATAAATGAAACATACAATAAAATAAAATAAAATAATAGGAAGGCAAAAAACTCCATCATTGTAAGAACAAAAATTTGTGGTAATAGAATAGAATAGAGAATAATGGATGGAAAAAGTGTCCACACATTTTGCTACTATTGCTTAGATTCAGCTGCCATGTACTTATTATATATACTCATACTATGATGTATCCTAAATCCCTGATTATCATTCTTAATTTCTTTGTTATAGTTCTTATCTAATTCTTATCCTACAAAAATACAATAAAATGCTGATAATTATAAAAAAAAATTAATTATAATAAAAGATTTAGTGTTCTTTGGTTTAAATTTTGTCATTATTTTTAAAAAATTTTATATCATTTGATTGTTAGTAGAAAAAGATTTTTGAACTATTAAAAATTAATTTGTTTTTATTAAAATAAACTCAAATTTTAAGTTTTTAATAGTTATTTTATTTTAAAAAATTGATCTCTTCTCTCTCATAAATTTAATTTTTTTTTCTTTTAAAATCATTATGCAATTTTTATTAAAAATTAGTTATTACAATCAAATAATTTACTATTTTTTTAAAATCTCCACCCAAAAAACTTTACTTGAAAAATTACACCAACAAATCTTTACTCTAGTTCTATACTACAATTAATGCATACATCTTTATTTTTACGTGTAGTTAATTTATATGCAGTGGACTTACTTGTGTGACATCCTATATTGCCCATTTCAACCTTCAATCTTCTCGTACCATCTCTTATGTCTAGCTAGTTTCAATTTAATTTAACCTCATTGAAAGGGCAATTTCAATTTCCAATTAATTTGTGCAGGTGGCCTAACGCTCTATTGACTCTTGCATCAAATCGTTATTAAACTAAAAGTTACCTCAATATTTTAACCCCTCCTAATGTATTATATATATCTCGATATATCTAAGTGTAACAAACCATTTTATTAGAAATCACAAGCATCATCGCATATAAACTAAATATAAATCTTACTATTCTTCAATATAATATGTTCTAATGCATAATTAAAAAAATAAATATTCTATTCTATTTTCATCCAACGAGATACACTTAAAATTTATGCCTTACCTTTTTTACTATAAAGTTTACAATATATATATATATATATATAGTTGCAACTATCCATTACAAATGGGACCCTCACCCTAAAGTTGGCCACTTTTATTTTGCTCTATATTTTAACTGTTGGATTGCATTTTGAGCAATCCAACAATTGAGATTGAGATGTTGCGATTATACAATACAGTTGTAGTACGCAAGTGTTGGTCATATATTTTGTTTAAATTTTATATAACTCTCGCTATTGAAAGCATTTGAGGAACCAACTAGATGCTTAATCATACATTTAATTAAAACTAATTTAAAATTTTAATTGGTTACAGCTAATTAATTGTAGTTCTATATTCACGTTCCAAAACATTATTAAATAAGTTAATTAATTTAAACCCAAACGGATTAAATTAATTTACATTTTAGATTAATGCAATAAATAAATAAAATAAATTGTTGACTTTGGTCAACTAAAGCTAAAGGTGAAAATGCGAAACAATTTTTAACCGCCGACGCAGTTTACTGCTGAAAACGTGCGAAATAAGTCAATTTGATGGAACATTTTTTTCCACATAATTTTGATGTTTTGTTGCTTTCAATTTTGTCGTATATTTTTACTCTTTTTTTTTCCGTTATAATTTTTTGATTTTTCATTATAATTTTTAAAAATACTATTATACATACAAAATATTATAAAAAAATTAATTATACAATAAAAGATATTATAACAGAGTTATATTATTATCATATATCTTATTTTTTTTCAAATTATAAAAGTACAAAAAATAAATTATGTATTGATATTATAATTATGAAGTTAATTTGTATAAAAATTTATATTTTTAGTATTATTAAATGAGTTTTGCTAATAAATGTCATTAAAACATTTGTTTAATTTTTTATATTTAATAAATTATATTTTAATATATTAAAATTTATTATTAATTATTATATTAAATATCACATATTACTATAAATATTAAATACAAAAATTTTAACAAGTGTCTAAGTACACTCATTAGTAAAATTCTTATTAAATTTTTTAATTTGTTAGCTATAACTCTTAATTTATGAAAGCTTAGGTACTTAGAAGATAAATTAAGAATTTCAGTTAATTATAATTAAAAATTCAAGAATTACAACAAAGAATTAAAATTATGACAAAAAATTTAAATAATTGTACTTAAAACGCATCGTAACTTTGCCCCTTCATTTGTAAAGAAAAATGTTACTAATTGTTGCCATAATTTATACGTAAACATAGATTTTTTAAGTTGAGGCGGTAGTGCACACTAATATATTCGTATAATTCTTTATCATCTTTTTTATTGAGATATTAAATTTTTTATTATAATTTTAAACTTATAAAAAATAATATGTTGAATGTATAATAATATAAACCATTTTTTTATCATGTTATATAATGCATTTAGTTATATCAAATATTTTCTATTATAGTATTTTTTAATTCTTTTATTATGATTCTTAAATTTTTTATTATATTCCTTAACTTAAAAAAATTAAAATAAATATTTTAAAATTACCAAAAAAATAAAAATTAAAAGGAAATAATTGTACTTACCCTGAATGCTCTATCGCTTTTCCCTTTTTGTTCGTATAATTAGCAAGAATGCATATGCCCATCTTATCACACTTCAATTAGTTAGTTGATTAATTTATTATTATTATTTTATTTCTTTTTCAACAAATGAAAATAAAAAGAATAGAAAACTTTGCTTGACTTTGAAGAGAAGAATAGGTTAATGACAGTGGAAATTTCTTGGAAAATTATGGTACAAAATAAATAATTTATTATAAAACTTGTCATTTTGTTTTTGATGGACAAAAAGACTATCAATTTTTAGGAATGTTTGATTCTTTATTTATTTAGACCTAGGATCGTGCTATAATAAGCTTAATTGTACCTTATATTTTTTAATTTTCTTTTGTTTTATTATATTTTTTATATTTTTTATAATTGTCGATTTATAATAATTTATAAAACTACAATAAAAATTGACTATTACAACAAAAATCTCATAAAATAGAATTGAAATTTTCAAATTTATAATAAAAAAATTACAGTGATTGTATCTACGATTGAATGCGCTGAATTTTGCTTATTTAGTTACCATAATGGAGTGCACGTGCCTAATCATGAGTCAGGACTCTCTTTCCAAAAAAAATTAAAAAAGAAATTGTATGATTGCTTCAATTATTTCCTTCACTAGTTAATTCTATCTACACATTATAAAAATTGATAAATTGTTTATTAATTTATTTTTTTATTTGAGAAAAAAGATTACATTTGATTACAAATTTTATAAATAAATATATTTTTTGTGTTCACTACAAGTCTATAACAACTTAGGATCAAAGGGAATCAAAGGTGACAATAAAATTAATTAAGATAATTATTAATTATTTTAACTTACACTGAAACCCCCCCCACCCACCCCCCCCACCCCCCGCGTGAAACATAGAACATCTACACACACAACTCAAAATTTGAAAACATGAATTCAGTTTATAAATATTAAGGTTAACATTTCAAAAAAGTCTTCCAACTTTCATGGAATTTTATTTTATTTTTTTAAACTTTATTCCCTCTGCAATCAATTCCTATCTCTTAGAATAATAAAATATGGGCAAAGTTATGGTTTACTCAGGTACAAATACAAGTACTCTGACTCTGTTATTTTACTTGTTAACTTTTTATTATAAATGTTAATTTTTTGTTATAATTTTTAATAATTTATAGGATTTTTTTTTTATTTTTTATATATTAAAAATTAAAAAATAGTTAAAAATCACAATAAAAAAATAAAATGTAAAAAATGAATTGAGAAAAGTAAAAAATATTAGATACAACTAAGTGTGTTATAGTAATTGGGAGTAGTGATGTAGATAATTATGTCATATTAATAAATTTATAATACTTTTTGAACTAATTTTAATTTAATTTATTTATTAACTGTGTCATAAATTTTTAATTTAAATATGATCTATTTATTAATCGTGTCATCCACTTATTATTCATATCATAATTGCATCATTTATTTATTTTCTTTATTATTCGTGTCATAATTATGTCGTCTATTTATTCAACAAGTAACACAATACAATATAATTAGATCGTTAACTCAATTCGATTTATTCAACTCATTTAATTATTTAATATAAAATTTAATATATTTAATAATTATTTATTTAAATTTAAATTAAATGTTAAAATATTAATGAATAAAATTATCATATTAAATGATTATTTATTTAGGTACAAATATTTGTTTAAATATAATTATTTATTTAACTAATTATCTTTTAATCGTGTTATAAACGAATTTTAAAAGTTGAACTCGAATTCGACACAATTATTAATCGTGTAATATGAATACAACTCAATTATTATTTGAGTCAAAATTTTTAAATTTAAATTCATTTAATCGCATCAAACTCGTGTCAAATAATCTTGTCATGACTCTAATTATCATATATAGTTGTAATACTAATAAAATATTTTATTCACGAAAATATACGAGTTTCTTTTATAAAATTAGGGGTGAACACTTTTAAATTAATTAAAGCTATCATAATTTACGACTTCAATTGGTTTAAAAATTTTTTGAGTCAATTTGCGAATTAATATTTTAAAATTTTAAAATTACTGTTTATGACTTAAATTCTGAAATAGATCAAATTCAAATCCTGAAATCACGAATCAAGTAGTTTAATATTATTTTAAAAAAATTTTATTATTATTTATTTATAATTTCAAGTTATATATGATTATCTTCGAATCTTACGTGTGGTGACAATTAAAAAATAAAAAGTTATTTATAAAGAGACTAAAAAAAAAAAAATAATTGTTAACAAAATTTTCTCTTTAATTGTTAATGAAAAATTATAAAATTAATAACAATCA
>JAWDEX010166237.1:0-17023 GCA_035221805.1 Trichilia hirta | reverse complement strand
GATGCCACACTATTTAGATGGTTTGGTTTGTCTCATGCCCAACTGAGAGACAGCAATGATAAAGTTTACATTTTAGCTCTCTTCCGAGCCTCTATTATGTTTGTGCCTTCCTTGTTTCTCTTCGCTAATACTCATAGTCTCCACTTGTGCTATGAAATATGGAAACCATATGGCTGATTCCTGGAACTTTCCCGGTGTTCAAATTTAATTTATTGTTTGATTATAGTGTTTATTAAGTCTTCAACACAGAAAAGTTCTCAAAACTTCAAAAGCTTCTGTGAAATTTTATGAATTACAGGCACTCACAACTTGTGAACTTAGGTAGATTCAACTGCATTTTAATTAAATGACTATATTTACCGGCAACAATGTGGAACAAAACTATAGTTACGCAAATAACAAAACAGAAACGTGAAAAGACAAACTAGACAAAGGAAAACTTAATTGAAAGGCAATAAACCAGGCAAAGGAAAACTTCATAGGTAAATAATTTTTCTGGAAAAAAAAATAAACACATAACTTTATTGATCAACAGATGCAACAATAGCCATTTACAAAATTTCGTAACCTGTTAACATTTAACTATCTTGTCAATAGAATAACATACAGAAGATAATAATTGAAAAAAGAGAAGTACAACAGAATACCTCATGTGAGGGCCCTGGTCTTCTGAGCACTAGATCGAGGAATAGCCAAGATTGCTGTAAGTCCACCAGCAAGAGCTGAAATTCCCCCAACAGCAAAAGCTGGTGAGTTGCCACCGCCAAATAGCTGATCCCACGGTCCACTTCCCAAGGACACCACAACCTGCAGTCAAACATCAAAATTCCTTTGCCTAAAATAGCTTAAAAAGAGTTTAATAACATGCTATGAGACATTTACGCATGTGGTTGACAACTGAAACATTTCAAGTCTATAAATTTATAATGCCCCATAATCAACATTTCTTAAATCCACAGCCATCTGAGCAAAAGGCAAGAGTAATCAAATGCTTTCAGAAGCAGAGTTTGACGTTAGCTTGGTAAACTTTGAAATTGAATACAGGAACATAATTATTTGCAATTTATCTAACACTTCCACAGAAGGAGGCAACTCTTATATAACTTTTAGCTGCTGATGTTTAGAGTTTCTAGTGACCGATAATTGTAGGAATAGCCATCCATGCTTCAAGTGCACTAAAGCAAATAAGATTCTTTATTGTGTAGAACAGATATAGTTGACAAGTACAATATTGCCCATCATAAGAATTCAGAAGAGGGAATCTTTCATGAAAATGAAAAACAATACAAACGAGTCTAGGTGAACCAAGGGAGTAGTCAAGAATTCATATGACAAGAATACTAAAACATTCTGATGGCAATCAGCTTTCACTTTGAGTGGTTAAACATTCATACAACATGATTAAACTGCCTGCTCCTGCTAAAATTTTTTGAGAGGTTGAATAGGCCTCCATATTTTCAGCTCTGTAATTAGAAGATTAATATAAATTTTTATCACAATTTCTTTGTTTTGACCATAAAAATACTAATCTTCAGATAGAAACTTCACTTATGATCCTGTAAGTATGTACATTCTTAATTCAAAATTAATTTATCAATTAATGAGAAAGAAGAAACTCCAAGTTGGAATATCAACAACCTCATGAAAACTAGGACTATTTATTAATTCAACAACGAGAGCCACAAAAACTAGCCATTGTAACTGAAAATCAGATTATATAGAAACTGGCTTTTCGTTGATTATGAAAAAATCACACTTGCATCATCCTTTACAGGAATATAACCTAGTATGTAAACCAATGTAGGTTAAAAGCAAAGTTGGAAGGAACTAACATGTACAATTAAACATATCAGAATTCTCTTCAATGCTGATCAATGTACAGTGTCAATTATGCAAGGTTAACTTTGCTTTTGAGGATTTGGGGAATCTAGGAATTTGAACTTCCTAAAAGTTTACAATTGCAAGAGAGCAGGAAAAGGCAAGAAATTCTTATTCCACTTAAATCTTTTCAAGAAATAACTAGAAATAATATCTTTCTTCTGATTATTTATGAGATGACAATTACAGAGGATTAAGCTCACATTGCCTTTATATCCATGGCCATCAGAGAGTGTATATTAATTGCTCTCATTACTAGCTAACAATTAAATAAAATGTGCAATTACTTCTCTTTGGGAAAAGAACCTTATGTTGACTTTGCGACTTTGCAAAGTATTGCACCAAAAGAAAGAAAAGAACAATCAGTGAGTGTCTTTGCAAAAAGAAACTAAAAAAGCATGAACATACCTGTGGTATCACAATTGCCAGATTTAAGACACCCAACGACAACCCTGCATGTGACAACCATTATTACAAGCAATCCTTATATGAATCAGGGAAATCCACATCAAATCCCTTGGCTACATCTCGAAAGAAAATTTTTTAAAAATTAAAACCAAATAAAAGCCCACCTTGGCCAAGTCCTAAAGGCTCAATGCGTGTGGAAATCAAGGCATATGGGACACTGTATGTGATCTGCAATTAGAGGTTCTAATTACATATATCGCACGCATAAAATGAGATTTTGCAAAAGTCGAAAAAGAACTTGAATCAAAATGACAGAACAACCAACAAAATTTCCACCCCTTTCCAACTAAATAATTTTGTTCATTGTCAGCTCTGACCTCATTTGGTGCAGTTCTAAGATGAATCCATTTTAACCATACAGTCAACATGCCACTCTTCATGATATTAATAATTCTATTCCACGCTCCTTAGCACATATATGAGGGATTGCATGAATAGAGAATATGCACATCTTTTAGGAGGAACTCAGTAGCTTACCGCCAGAGGAACGCCAAGAATTGTAAAGATTGTAAGTGAAGCAATTACAATGCCATCTGGTGGTAGATCATGGCCTCTATAGCTCATATGGCTTGCCACAAAGGCAATTATGAGCATTGAAAGAAAGCAAAGAGCCATGAGAATGTTTGAAACGCCCCATACAAAACCAGCCCCCCATTTCCTGCACAGTTTCTCCATGAGAACTGAAGTTATTCCTAGAACAACAGAATTTAACATCAAACCAAGAGCACCTATTCGGACACCAATATTATAGTACTGCCCATCATTTGGCTCACCACCATAGATCTCTCGACCCATCCAATCAGTATCAAAGAGAAGAAATGGAAACCATCCAATCCATGTCAGAGCAGTGACAATCAAGATTATCCATATAGTCCCAGAGAAATATCTGAAAGTTCCAAACAATTCCCAAAGAAAAGCTTCTTGAGTACTACTTGACCGTTCAGGCCCTTCTTCAGAATGTGAACCTAGAGGAACTTCCTTAGCTTCTGAAACGCTTATATATACAGTAATTACAATAAAAACAACGTCAAGAATGAAAGCAGACTTGAGATTGGCACAATCAACATTGCAAGCCGAGGTAAGGGTGAAAGGAAGAATCTTGAACCAACCACTGAATGAGCCAGTGGCATAGCCAAGAATATTACCAACAGCCATAAACAATGAGAAGTAAGCATTTGCCACACGAGTCCTCCGGTGGTCGTTCCCTAACATAACATAAAATTACGAAAACCAAATGTCAATTTGCTGCTTAATTTGCTAATTTTTCCTCATCTGCTGGATAAGGTTGATCTGCATTTGGAATGTGCTTGCACAGGAGCCAACAATTATTGACGTATTATTACTGTTTTAAATACGGATACAAGGGAAAACACGCACAATTCTAAGTACAATCCTCATTCAGTTAGTCTAGGATTCTTCATTTGGTTACTAATTACATTCAGTAACAAATTGAGATACTTTGCCAAATTGTTCGTTAAGCTGCCGCTCACTAACCTCTTTACACAAGGCAGAAACAGTATATTATATAACTATAAAAATAATGTATATTGAAGAGTTTCAAGACATTATACCAAAAGGACACATAACACCACACCCAGTCGCCCCATTGATCATAGAATTGCAGAGATAAAATACAAAAAAATTCTACATATCTCTTAATAACATCAAATGTGTCAGTCTTCTCAACCAAATATCAATGAAATAGTTTAGGGAATGTTTCCAAGGGATATTGGATTCAATATTATTCTATTCCATTGCTCCCTGCTTCATAAAAAGGCTATTTTTAATTGTTTCAAAATTTAACCGCTAATTTCATTAAAAAAAAAAATAACCACTAATTCAAATATGGACCCTAATAAAATGATAATATTAGTATGCCAAAAATGAAGTTCAACGACTCAACAAACTCACTAAGAAACTATACAGAAACGAAATAAAGGCTGAGGGGCACAATAGTCAATGTAAATAAATAAAGTTCCGTGGGACACGCTTTGTGCAATTTAAAAGGCTTTAGAAAAAATAAATAATAAAATAATATTATAATTACACATTGTCTGTACACCATATAAATTGATGCATGATGTGATATAATTATAATGTATAATAGAATTTATAGAGTAGTTTGTACAATTATCACCGCTCCAACAAAAAAATTAGGATAAAATTATCTTTTAAATATCTTAAATCCATCACTGATTGCCTAAACAATATTCCAACGAACGTGATATCGTGTTTTCACTGTTTTAGCATCTAAAACTGAAAAAAAAAAAAAAAAAAGTTTAAAAAAAAAAACACAAGATGAACCGAATCAATTAGGGATTATTTAGTTCTTAGAATACAAGATCCTGAAGTACTTTTAAGAAATGATATCAACATACCAGTGAGGTCAGCGAGGAGAGCTCTACAAGGACCCTGAGTCATATTGTTAGCGACATCAAGAATCCAAAAACCGAACACAAACACGGCGATGGCTCTGGGCCGAAAATCGCCTCTGTCGCCGAGCAACCACCCGATATCGGCAGAATGACCGATCAGCAAAACTGCAATAGCAATCGAAACAGCACCGGCCACAATAAATGGTCTGCGGCGTCCGAAGCGATTGGTACATCGGTCGCTAAAGTGACCAACCAGAGGCTGAACCAGAAGGCCTGAAAGCGGACCGCAAAGCCAGATGATACTGGCCCACGCGTGCGGTATTCCAAGCTCCTGCACGTAAGGTGTAAGGAGAGAAAGCTGGAGAGCCCATCCGAATTGTATACCGCACGCCACGGAGGCTACTTTTAGTAGCTTTCGCAATTGGACTTTTGATCGGGCTGGCTGTCGGACCACGGCGCGGGACGATGACGGTCGTGCCCTGGTCCGCTCCTGATCATCTTCTGGCATCTTTCTTTACAATTTGGCCCTGTATTATATGGAATTTGTGAGTTCGAAATACGGAGTGTCAAAGAAACGTTGCAGTTTCGTTGAACAACAGTGTGGAGGCAACGAGTATTAGCAGAAATTGCCCTCAGCTTTCCAATTATTTACGGAATAAACCTTATTTGGATTAGAGCGATAATTTAGGGAAGCAATCCAGTAGAAAATTATGTTCGAACAGGTGTATAAACAGTTGTTAGATATTTTATTTTTGGAGGACCAGACTGCGAAATTCCAGCTTGATGGTTTCGACTTTGGAGGATTTGGGTGGAATGACGGAATTACCCACGTAAAGATAAAAAACAGATGGTTATTATCGGTAGTGAATATTTATATGTTAAAAATTATTTTGGTAAGAAATGCCACAGGCGGTTAACGTCGCTGTGTCGAGTAATGTTTGGTCATGGTAGGTTGAGGTGTCTGAGGTCGGCTAACTTTTATGTAAGTGGCTGTATTTCTATGAGGTCTCCGATTTTTTAAATTTTCTCTATATTTAATTATACAATCTTGTCATTCTAAATGTTTAGAAGTGCTTATAAGTCTTAAAAAGGATACCGATGGATTGTCGTTTTTATGATCTGAAAGCATATAATTTTATTGAAGGGCTGTGATGAAAGCATTCATTCCGTGTGTAATTGGCATGCCATTATGCGTTGTAATGTGTTGTAAAAGCAATGGAATAATCAATGACAATTTGTGTTTCGATTTAGAAATAGTGGTGGGGTTATCTAATGGGGTTGGGACCATTATAAAAGTAGCTAATCACTTTGTTTTTGTTTTTATATCTCACATGGGGCTGTTGTTGATGTTTTTTTTACCCTCGATAAAGTAGGCTAATGATTAAACCACATGAAAATGAAAAAGCAAAAAGGAAACTTGGTGACGAGTTTAGTTGGTTCCTATTTGCCCATTTATCAAGTGTAGAGGCCATATATAAGATCCCAGTTTTGTAGCTTCACAAGTATTACAGTTAGATAATAGTTGGGAAACAGAAGTTAAAAAAATTAAAGGTAAATAATATTATATAGCATTTATAATTTTATTTTTAAAGTTAAATAAAAGTTAAGAATAGTATATGTATTCTAAATTTATTTTAATTATAAGCTTAAAAACTCAAGGCGTAAGCGGAGGCCGATTTTGATACAGGTTACTAAGAGTACGGACATGAGTTCCGACAAAGGAAAAAAAAAATATTGGGTTTGAGCCTTTATGAATTTATATATATTATTAACTTTACTAAATTAATTTTGTTTAGGTCGAAATTTAGCCGTTTGAGCTAAAAATATGAAGATACAACTGGCGTATATACGGGCCAATTTACTGCCTAAATGTGACAAATAAGATTATAAGATAAGAAAAGACAAAACAAAGGTAAAAATACGCTTCAGGGATGCAAAGAAAGATGATTACAGCTAGGACTTGATAAAATTATTGTGAGTCTTATAAAGCACTCACCAACCTCGTTCAGACACCTTGATAGTAATTAAAGTGCTCTCTACACCAATCTATGAAAGGTCTCAACTGATAAGCAAAGAGACAAACGTTGTTTAGGTCATCTATCACATATTCGCAATGTATATCTCGTTAGAGCATACCTGTATAACGCTCAACATTTTTTTTTTTTTTTAATAATCAAAAAATTTTTATATTCGGTCGTCACTGCAATGATTATACACAAGTTAAACACTTATTTTTTTAAAATACGTATTTACAGATCACACAACACTTATTCTAAATCAATTAATATCATGTATAGGGATATATTGCAATAGTATCAAATATAAGATAAAATTTCGATTACACCAGTTTTTTACACTTAAATGTACTCTAAAAATTTTGAACTTAAAAACCAACATAAATGTCTCCCCTCCTTAAAAATAGAACCACTCGACTATATTATATAGGTAGGTGTGTATAAAACTCAACATATTCTCAAAAAAAAAAACACTTTTATAAAAAAAGACTTTTAAAGTATATGTCAGTCTTCTTTACTGATTGATATGAAGAAAAAATTTTCAACAATTTTCTTTTATTTTAACTTAGTTTTTCGTCTGATTTTTACTTTTTATTTATTTATTTATTTTTTATTTAAAAAAATAAATACTCTGATTTGTTCTCATGTCTAAAGTTGAGTTTTGTGGCTTATTTTAGTTCTATCTTTTATTTGTGCTATTACATATTTTAAACATGTCTTATATGTACAATTATGGTTGCGTATATCAATCAATTGGACAAAAATCCTAAAGTTGTGATTCATCGTAATCTCTTTATCATTTACTTTCTCTTTCATTCTTTGTTTGTATTCTAGAGAAAACTTAAGAAAGTTTCAGAAGCTCAGAAACTCTATTCATATTCCACCATCATCAATCTCTTACAAACCCTAAATTATAGATCAAACCAGACGGCTTCCATTTCCATTCCATTTGTTTTAAAATATGTTTTGATTTTAGTTACTAAATTTTCAATCTTTTGATTTTAAAATGTTTATAAAATTTCTTTCTTATAATTTTTCAAACTTGTTTTATGAAAAATAAAAGATAAAATTTAGTACTAGAAGTTTAAAATTTATGTTGAACCTTTTAAACATTGTGCTTACAGTTTTCAATTATTACATGAACATTTATAAAATTTATAGGATCTAATCCCATTCTTATAATCTTATACAATTAGATTAAAGCAGCTTAGAATGAAATTTAAGTTGATTTTTTAATAATATAAAATTTATTATTTCTTTTAAGTTAAAATTGTATTTATTGTAAAATAATATTTACATAGTGTTTTTGGGAATGTGAAGTTTAGATTTTGAAATGGAATTAACTTTTTGAATTGTTGGCTAATGATAGAGGTGGTGTTACGAGAATGAATTCAATTCAATTCAGTAAGTGTAAACTAGTAGACGTTGCCCCAAGTCTGGGCGCAGACTCCTATCATAGTATTTTAATAATTTGTATTTAAAATTTTTTATTTAATATAATATTAATAAATTAAAATATTAAAAATAAAATCGGATGATGACCGCTCACAATAATTTTTGAATGATTTTCTACCTCTTATAACTTTTGACCTTGCGTTTACATTTCATTTTTTACCAGTGATCTCCACTATTTCTCCTTCCCACTTCATTTCCTTTTAAATGTTCACGTTATTTTCATGCTCGTTATAATGAATATTTAATTAAACAGCAGCAGATGGCGACTTGTATTGACTAACGAATTTCGGTATCATTATCGTTATAAATCAATAATTGGTGTTATTATTTACGAATTGCTGGTATGTTAATACAAATTGGTACAGGCTTCAATGACCCTCGCCGTATTCTACTATGTGTTGGCTATCAGATGAATTAAATTTATGTTGACTTAAAAAATAACTTAATTAAATTATTATGATAAAAAAATTAGTAAAATCATATTTAAAATTTACACTAAATTATCATTTACCTCATATTATTTATTTTTATCTTATTTATTATAAAATAAAAATAAAGTTAAGTCTCTTTTTATATTAAAATTTATGTTTAAATTAGATGCATTAAGTCTAAATCAGTTTAAATTTATCAAATTATTTAAATTCTGATTTAACCTATAATAACTTTTAATACATAATGTTAAATAGATATGTCTATATATTTATTAAATTAAATCCAACAATCTCCCTCTTGAGTCATATGTGTTATTTTACAATTATGTATAAAAATAATCTTATGAGTTTACAATTCACTATTATTATCAAATATAATCCCGAATATTCCAATCCATCAATCATACTAATATAGGATTAAAAACGTTTTCATTACAATTAATTATAATTAAATCTATCAATAGTAGCATATATTAACATAACTAAATAACATGAATCAAGTATAAATGTATATTGTGCAAATTACATGTAATATGATTTAAACATGCCTACTTTATGAGATTACAATAAATTCATAGTGTAAACTAAAATTTTTTTTTATTGCAACCTTAAATCTTAACATGTTTATAACCAAAAGCATTTAGAATATAAACTCCTATTGAAATCTTATATCTTCAACAAAAATACCTATGTGAGCAATGTGCTCATAAAAAAATCTTGGATGACAATTTCTCAATAAGGAAATCTGCAATCACAGAGTTTATCCTAAAATATTTAATAAATACATGATTACTATGAATCCTCTTTTTAACAATTACGAATTTGAAGTTTGCATCCTTTGATCTTTTTAAACTCCTTTTATTATTAGATTACAGTAATATCATTATATTGTCACATATATTTTTTATGATTTTTCAATTTTATCCATAATTTACAGCCTAGTGATAATAATTTATAAATGAATTTTATTATTGAATGTCCCATAATGTGCTATGAACTGTACTATTATAGTGAAAGAAACTATCAATGTTTACTTAGTATTCTTTCAAGAAATTATTCTTCCAACTAGCAACTAGATATAGTTTGATATAGATTTTTTTTAGTGTATTAGTATTCCTAAAATTATAATTAAAACTTTATTGATCTCTATCTTATATATATATATTATGTGAGCATATACTTTTTTATTCTTTATAGATATTGTATAACTTATTTAACTGCTACCTAATGATAGTATTTACTTAGATTATTTTTCTGATAATCTAATCCAACATTCCTTAAGTAATTGCTAAAGTACTTTTCTTATGATCTAATTTAGGATCAAGTACTTATCTAGCATCCCAACAACATACACAATACATGATGTATATGTATTTAAGGCATATATTAGACATTTTATTAGTGACACATAAAAAAATTTTCCATCTCTTTTACCTTAAACTTATTTGATGAGTACATAAAAATATATAAGTATTAAGGTTTAAATTCATCATTTTATACTTAAAGTATGATTAATTCTCTGAAATTATACATATTTCTAGTCTTTGATATAAAATCTAGTTTGTTTGTAATTTTTGTTTATTTTTGGTTTTGATGCAAAAATAGTAAAAAAGCCATAACTTTTTAATCAAAAAAACTATTAAGATAATTTTTGATTCTCTAAAAAGTTAACTCGACAGATTAAAACTTTCATATCTGAACTAACTATTAATTTAGATTTCAAGTTGTATTTTCAATGCTATTAATCAAACTTATTTACTGTTCTAGTCTAGCATGACCTTATTTTAATATTTTGCTTATAATTTTTAATAAAAATTTTAGATTTACCTAAAACGAGTAGCAGATAAAAGTTAAGACAATTATCTATAATCTTTATATTTATCACCGACTTGAATCATTGAGTTTTAATTTCATGCCCCTGATCATGAGGTCTACATATGAAAACTGCTATAGACCCTTGAAACACACTCTAACCTCGAATATGTCTTTTAGGCTTGTAAGGCAAATTAGGTACTTGTACTTTGTACAATTATAAACATATACTTTTACAATATATTCTCAATCATTTTATAAATATAAATCAAACTCATCTCTTTGAGACCTTTAGAAATCATACCTCAAAATAAATAGATAGAAAATGTTGCAAATTATATTAATCAGACAGTTAAATAAAAACGATCTCAAAATGATACCATATAAAATAGTTTATAAACATACACATTTTATAATCCAAGTACATCAATTTTGTATTATCAAATCATTTAAAAAAATGTTCTCAGTGGGTAATTCTCACTAACTACTAGTCATAAGCTAGATAGATATCGATAGCTCTACAATTACTTCTAATCACCACCGCTAACATGCTCTCTATTCTACTCTCAGTCTTCTAAAACTAAAGAATAAAGGGGTAAGTATACGGGAGTATACTCTGTGAGTGAACCAAAATATGTATACATACAAGAAGTATCTATCTCAACATACAGGTATACCAAGTAAAAGAAAATATTTAAGTTATTTATAAATAAAATAAGGTTTAAAAATTAAATTATCAAGAAAACCTTTAAAATAGTCAACAAAATTATTAGGCAAGCCACCTTTCTAGCAATCACTCTAATCACTCACCTAAGAGGTCTCTCATAGGTCCATCCCTAGGCTACATAACTCCGTAGCTATAATTTTAACTCTCACAGTCAAGGCCTTCTCAGCCCATACCATATAACAAATTAAACAAATATAATATGGCTTTCTGACCATGAAGTCATCATAATCTCATCCATAAGCCAAAATAACAATCTAACATCATAGTCATGCAAAATGTCCAATTTACAAGAAAACGTCAATGTCAAAACATCATCATTGGCCTCTAGCCATACATATGTACAAATCGTAAACCATATATATATCATAAAAATCATCAAAGTATCATAAAGCAAATATATCATGAAACATATATTCAAATCAATATTCATAAATAAACTACAAATAAGAAGACCTCCTCCTAGCCTTTACCATAATAATGAATCAAATGCCTTCCATTTGTTTTCAAATCATATGTTTATAAAATAGTTTTCAAATCTTGTGTAGCATTTAAAATATAAATTTTGGTTCCAAAACAAGAAAATATAAGGTTCACTCATAATAACGAGGAGGGTATATAGTCTCCCTACATTTTGTGCCTCAAAACTTTGTCGCTCAATTTTTCGATACCTAAACCACATACATATACAACAATAACTTCATAAATACTATAAACCAAACTTAAATTCAATCAAAATAATTACAGATGAACATTCATGATGAACAGTGATAGTGAATATCCATTTTTGGCTAATTTCCATTCAATCCATATTTTCAATCATTCTACCATCTATTTTAATCATTTTTTAGTATATTTATCAAATACATATCCCATTTAACATAATTTAAGCGTAAATTCTAAAATTCTCTAAATATAATAAAACATAATTTTTTAAACTCCACAAAACACAAAATCAAACTAAAACTAGTTAAAGAACTTATCGAGGAGTCATTTCTAGCTTAAAGAAATCAAATCTAACCTCAATTATTGATCAAATTTGAAAAACCAAATTATTGCCCAAAACCCTAGCTTTCAACCTCTTCTAATCTAGCCCCAGTTGTTCATAATTATCATTATATCGTATTGAGAATGATGAATGTAGGCTATATGCAACAAGAAAGTTAAGAAATTTAAGAAAAACAAAAGAGAAATTAGTGAACCTGTATGAGAGAAGAGAAAGAAGGAAAAAAATAAAGAGAAAATGAGAGATCAAAATGGATTTGAGCATATATAATAAGGAGTAAAATTACTATTTTACCCCTAAATTTATAACTAAGAAATTTCTTGAAGAAGGGCATTTTTGGTCATTTTACAGTCAATTTGTTTGAACAAAATCCCTAATTCATTTGAATGAATCATTTAACCTTTTTTGGAAAATTTTCTACCTTAAGTTCATTCGAATGAATCCCTTGATTTGTTCGAATGTATTATTTCAACCGTTCTAGAATTTTAGTGCTCGTGATTTGTTTAAACAAATTTCTCAATTCACAAATTATCCCTTTTGTTTTAATGAATGCCTCGATTTATTCAAATGAAATTTTTTTGATTCTTTAGAATTTTTCTCTCATCAATTTGATCGAACAAAATCTTCCATTTATGCACTTCAATCGAACAAACTTTCTCATTCATTTGAATGAATTCTTCAATTCATTTGAACAAATTCTACTTGTATATTCAGTTGAATGACTCCTCTTCGGCCAAACTAATATTCTTTTAATTTCTTTGAGGTCCTTATGTTACCAACTTTAAAACACCATCTTTCTCAACTGTATTCCAAAATCAATGACTTGTCCTTAATACTATGTTTATAGTCTTTCATTTACACTCAATTATAGCCTTATTATCATCCAAATTAACCATATTACCCTTGAGTTATACGCTCAAGAATCACAAATGTCCTTTTTTCACCCTAAGCCATCCTATCACAAAATTTTTTCCCAAAAATTTTTATACCAAAATTTTAGTAACACACAGTCTACACATAATTCAACAATAGGTCACCAATATAGTAAATTACTAGAATACCCTTAGATGTCAAAATAACCAAAATACCCTTAATTCTAGAAAACAGGTCTTACATATAGAGACGAAAATTTTCATATTAATTAAAGAAGAAATAGGTACATAAACACCTTACTATAATGTTAAATTTAAATTGCATAAAATAAATAACTTATAAAGATAAAATTTTTCATATGGATTAAAAAAAAAAAAAGAGATATGAACACTCCACTATAATATTGAATTTAAATTGCATAAAATAAATAATTTATGATGATGAAATATCCTATATAAATTAAAAAAATAGAGACATAAGTACCCTATTATAATGCTAAATTTAAATTATATAAAAATAAATAATTTATAAAGATGAAATTACTCACATAAATTAAAGAAAAAAATAGAGATATAAACATCTCACTATAGTGCTAAATTTAAATTATATAAAATAAATAATTTATGAAGATAAAATTTCTTACATGAATTAAAGTAGAAATAAGGACATAAATACCCCACTCTAACAAATATATAAGTAAATAAAGCATATACTAAAAGAAAACCATATTAAAGAAAAAAAATAAAGAAGTAGGAGATTGAACAACATAACATTAAACTATATACGATCAAATAAAATTTAACATATATTATTATTAGAAGAAAGATTAGATAAAAGTAAAATTTCTAATCTTTCTTTCCTGATTTTTTTTATTCCTCCTTTTCTTTCCAGCATACTTTCTTTCAAAGTTTTTCTTCTTTTTTTATTACACTTTATCACACTTCTTTTCTCCTTTCTCTCACTTATCTCACACTTTCTTTTACTTCTAACTTGATACCCAAAGAGTAAAATGGCCTGGTATTTATAAGCAAAATTTAGAGAGTAATTTTCAACAATGGATGCCAAGTTGTTAATATATTAATTGAATTTTTGATAATTTTGGATGAAAACTTTAACAAATAAAGATCAATAATTCTAGCCACCATAAATATATCATAATGACCTCAAAAATAAATGATTTAGCCTTGGTGATAATATCAAAGTTATACATAATTCTCTTAGCTTTAATATAACACTTTTATTAGGTTAATCAAAAATTTTGATCAAAAGTTTTCGGTAAAATACTGAAGCAATGTCAAACGAAATTAGAATAATAAATATGCTTATGATGGGCTTGCAAAATGGCTTTAAAAGTGTAACTTAGAGTCTAAAATAATGGTTGGTCTAAATACAAAAGTTTTATTACATTAAGTTATCTTTCTATAAAGGGTTATATCAAGTAAATCTAAAATTTTTATCGAAAGTTATGACTAAAATATTTAAGTAAGATCGGGCTAAACTAGAATAGTACTTGTACTTAATTTTTAATTTTTTTCTTTCGAATACAGAACTTAGTTTATATAATTAAGTATGCCACTAATATACGACTCATCCCTAACCCCTACCAAAAAGGCTTATATTTTTTTTAGTCAATGACCTTAGATATTATTTTTGATGAAATTATCAAAATAAATTATATAAAATTCTCCCCATATAACCTATAATTATATGTCAAAGTGTGTGTATAACAAGAATGACTCATAGAACTCTTATATAATAGGTTTATAAAAAAACAAATAATAATGTGAGAATTTACAAATTTGAATAATTCAAATGGAAGTAACAACAAGACCTTACTATAATTTTAAAAATTATATATAGATAATAATAAAATTATTGGGATGCATCTCAAGGATCAAAAGGAGAAGAAATGACCTTTTACTCAGCCATCTCTATAGTAGTTGGACACTTTTTTTTTTATTTTACAATATAATAAAATACACTTTGGCACATATAAACACATAATAATACCTATCATTCTAACATCAATTAACATAAATTATTCTTATTTCATCTAATATACGACATTATTTTTAACATCTTAACATAAAAAGATAAAATATAGGAGATATCACTTGAGAGAGATTTTTTATAAGAAACTAATAATAAGCCATAAATCTAATTTGCAATTTTTATTGCTTTTTAGTGATCAATCTATCTGACCTACTCTTGAATTGAGTTTATAAAGAAAATCTTGTTATTTATTAATTAACTACTCAAGGTTTGAAGTACAAACTAAGATCTTTTTTTGTTGAATATAAGATAAGTTATTCTTTCATAATTTGATCAAGAAAAGACGACAATGATCAAAAAGATTAACAATATTTCATAAACTAATGGGTTTTGGGTGATTATTTAGTTAAGCCTAAGAAGTGGCTTGAAAAAGTTCTTCTAAAGTACTAAAATCATCTAGTAGACATATAAAGGCATCAAGGTTATAAATCATTTTTGTAATGTATTTATGCATAAAAGACATCTTTAGTTCATCTCTAATTATTGTTTAAGTAAGATTTCTACAACCTCCTAAATGAGTTAATGTTGCACGTATCCTATTAATCTAAGGCTACCTCCTTTATAAAGCAAATGGATCTTTTTCTTAGCTAAAACTTGACATAAATAACTAACACAATTTACGAACTCTTTTTGTTTATCTAGACTAGTTTCACAAAAGATACAAATATTTTGAATTTGATGAATTGATATTTTCTCTATTTCTATTTAAACTTGAATCAATAAATAAAAATAATAATGCATATTTATAGAATCGAGAATAGCTAAAACAATAATAACTTTAAAAGCAAAAACATATATTTATATACTAAAATTTAAAATAATAATGACACCGATATTAGTAAGCCATGCTATTGAAAAATAATTTAAATAAAGTAACAAAGAAAATAGTAACAATAAACAAATATTTATACGTAGGTATGGCTCACTTCTTCCTCTGGTTTTACATTTAAAAATAGTTTGAACATCCTCTATAGGTTGGGGATAAGCTTTCTATTCAATTTTTTTATAAATTAGCAAACAAGGATATTTTCATTCAAATTTTCAAGACTATGACGTTTTTATTCTTATAGAACTTTTTTTTTATAATTTGAGAAATTGTCCTTGTATAGTTTCACAAGAATACATTTTAAGAGTTAATAGAATATCATCTAAAAACTCCTTAACCAGTCCATCCTTAATGAATTTAATCTTATCTTTTTGATTCATAGAAGCAATGAAGGGTGGTTTTGCATGAAAAACTAAAGGACCATTTATTTTACTTTTTATGCATATAAACATACCAAACCAATTTAGTATGCTTTTACTAAGGTTTAAAGGAATTCTTACCTTACCAAGCTTTCTCTACCATGCTTGAAGTCTCTCTCAAGCCTCCAAAGGTATCCACATACTAGTAGGAAGATGATAGAGTTGATGGTGAGGTATTGGAAACTTGTTTTGGCTTACAAAATAATTTTTGTAAACCTTTGCAACCTAGGTTCATATATCTACATATATATACACCTAGTTTGCATAAAAAGCAATGGAAATCAAAACAACCTTTTCTTTTCTTTTCCCTTCTCCTTACTTTCTTTTCTTGCCTTTTGAAAACAAAACCTAAGGCTTGAAACTCCTTTCAACAATAATCTCCCTTTTATTTTTTTCTTATTTTTCCTTTTTTTGTTTCTTTTTTTTAAAACAAGCAAAATGAATCAATTCCCTTTCACCAAAAATGTCCCACGTATACATATGATTTCATTTAAAAAATATTATAATCAAAAAGGATTTGAATTAATTAAATGCAAATGGAAGCAAGGTGTCATCCATTTATAAAAAACAAATCAAAGAAAGACAAGTGTAAGCATTCCATTAGTCAAGAGTTTTTGTTATTATCTAATAATAACAATAATTATATTATAACATATTATAATATAAATATTATTATAACTAATTATAAT
>JAWDEX010166226.1:0-13847 GCA_035221805.1 Trichilia hirta | reverse complement strand
TGGAAGTGTGTATAGAGCAAGCTACCAAATGGCTAGTTCTTGCTTTGAAGAAGCTTCACCATGCAGAAATGGAGGAGGCAGCATTCCTCAAGAGTTTTCAAAATGAGGCTCATGTACTGTCCAAAATTGAGCACCGCAGCAATATGAAATCATATGGTTTTTGTCTGCACAAGAACTGCATATTTTTGGATTATGAATATATGCAGAGAGGAAGATTGTTTTGTGCTCTACTCAATGATAATGAAGCTATTCAGTTGGATTGGATCTAGAGAGTGAATATTGTGAAAGACTTGGTGTATGCTTTGTCTTATCTGCAGCATGACTGCATACCATCAACTGGTGATTGAGATATATTGAGCAGTAACATTCTACTAAACTCAGAATTGGAGGCATTTGATGCAGATTTGGGCTTGGCTAGGCTAGGATTCGACATTCTGACTCATCAAATAGAACCGTACGGGTGGCACTTATGGATACATTGCTCCAAGTGAATGATTCGATTCTTGTTGCCATGCTTCTTTAGTACCATCATTTTCGATGATACCTATAATCACCGTGATATATATCTCAAAGATTTTTGTTTTATGTAGACCTTGCCTGTGCCATGGTTGTGAGCGAAAAATGTGACGTCTATAGCTTTTGAGTGGTGGCACAGTGGCACTAGAAGTACTAATGGGAAAGCATCCGGGAGAACTTCTCTCATCAGTATCATCATCATCTGATCAAAACATGAACCTGATGGATATATTGTACTCAAAGACTTTTTCCTCCAGTTGATCAACCAGTTGTCCAGGATATTGTTCTTGTTTCAACAATAGCATTTGCTTGCTTGCATTCTAAACCAAAATCTCAACCGTCAAGGCAGCGTATTTCTCAGGAATTTCTCACACGAAAAATGCCAATGCAAATAACTTTCTATGAAATTTCGTTTTAGGCCTAGGAAACCAAGAAATGCATTGGCTTCAAGAACGTGAAAGTGTATAAAGTCTCTCAAAATGTAAGGTAAGAATTCCATTGTTTCTGATTTGTGCAAAAAATGAAACAAAAGCTTTAGTAGTGCTAAGCATAGATTTGTCACCTTGAATTTTTATGCCAGAATGAATTTTCGAGATTTCTTCAGAGTCAAATAAAAAAGATCTCCTTGCTTTCTTTAAATGTTTGCTTTACTTGCAAAGCCTTTTCAAGAAGTAGACTTAATAAAGGAGCTTAAAATTGCAAATACACACACGCACACATACAAAAAGTCCAATATTGAGAGGAACACCCAATGTCAAATTTCTATTTGGGTGAACGACAAATACCCCCTTGATTTTATTAAATGGTTCATGAAAAATCTCCTTATGTTTTAATATTGTAACAAATACCCTATACAAAATTAATTTGTTTATGTAATTCTCCATAGTTAAGTTTAAGTGTATTTTAGTCATTTTCCATATGAAGTGCATTTTTGTCTTTTAAAAAATATATGTTTGGGTACTAAAAATTGAGTTACTAATTTCATATTAATTATTATTAAATAATTAGAGATGAGTTGATGAAAATTTGATAAGTTTAGAAAATTTTCACCAAGGGCACCATTCGTGCATATAACTTTTTGAGTTAAATTTCTATTGATCGAAAAATTTGGTTGATAAATTATTTATTTCTATTGAAAGAGGATTAAAATATGATTGATATGAAACAAATTTGAGTCAAATTTAAGTTTAAATGAGAGAGAACGAAGCCTAGAATATAGCAAATGTATAAGAGACAGTAAATATCATATTGACCCTTTCTAATTTCATTTCTCCTCATTTCATTTTAACTCGTCTAGGTTAAAAAGTTATTTTCACATCCATTAATCTGTATTTACGGTAAAATAAAGCTAAATGAGTCATTTTTTTCTCTAGAAAGCTTTCTTCTTGTAGGTTTCTTTCTTTTTTGCATTTTTTTTGTTTTCTTCCATTTCTTTCAAATTATTCATTTTATAATTGATTAAACTATCGTTTCTTACTACCAATCAATCTTACTTGACATAGGCTATACTTTAAAAACTTTATTTAGGTGATTTGGTCAATGATTAAGACGGGAAGAGAGAAGAATCAGTATTTACGATTTGGGGCTTTTCGTGATTATTTATGATTTAGACCTCTAAGAATTAAATTGACTCTTCAGTATAATTTTTAGCATCGTTACTATCTTATTTTTATATTTTAAATAATTTTTTGATAATAATTACCATTTATTTTCAAAAATTATTATTTATTATAGAAATATTTTCAATTATAATTGTTTATACTAGAATTAAACCTATTAATTTTATATTATGTAAAATGACATTTTATCAAAGAATATGAATATTAGTAGCAATGTTTGAGCTCAATTTTGATTTTAAAATGATGTGTTAGCATGCAAATTTGGGTAGTAATAATAAATTAGGCATAACAAAAAACTCGTGAATTATTAGATTCGAATTGTAGGAAAAATAGATTTTGGAAGAAGAAAAAACTTTATCGTATATTAATGTCATAGTTAATTTTAATTATTGCATTAGTAATTAGTGTAATTGTGATACACACACACGCACAACAAAAAAAAAAAGAAAAAAAAAAGAAAAAAAAAACCAGTCACTCAATCTATCTTGATCCGATTCTTATTTGATTTTTGGAAATGCACATAGTGAGTGAAATTGTTTTTTTATTCTTTTTTTTCAATAAAATCGAGTATTTAAAATTTATTTAAGACAATAAAAATATTTTTATATCATTTGGATTATGTTAGGAGGTGATGGTAATTTGATTGAGACGAAGATCAAGAGGTGGTCTTACTTATTTGTGATTATTTTCTTGTTGATTGAGCATGTTTATATATGTTTGAGGCCTCGATTTTGAAATTATGACAGCATGCCCTTACATGAAGATATGATGATAGTTTATATATGTAATTTAATGGATTATAATTTGTTGAACATTCTTTATACTTTAATTCATATTTTCTAAATTTTTGACCTTTTTTTGTTTGTGATTTAGTTTATATTTCTATTTTATGATATCTTAGCAAGGAGACACAAGAGAAAAAGTTATTGAGCTTTGAAAGCACATTCTAATTTTTATTCTGTGTAGATACTAGTACATGTGAGAAGTACGGGACTAAGAGAGGTTTGACATTTGACCTGAGATTTGTTATATTTTTACGTACTTCTCTGTTTTTCACTTAACTTTTGAAATCTATAATTTTTGAAATAATAAAAGTATGTAGTGAATTTCTAATTATTATAATTTATATATGAAATTAACTTTAACTTTAAACATATTTTATATTAAAATTGAAGTATTGATTGCATGTAAATCATTAAATCATACATGGGTTTAATTTTATCAAAAATTAAGCATTTATACAATTATAAAAGCAAAGTTAAGCAAACTAAAGCATTAATCACTAACCTTTAGTAACCAATTAATGAAGATTAAAATCAATTTTGTGATGTCTTTAAGAAAATTAAAATCCTCAAAATTTTCTAGCCTTGGTTGAAATTAGAGAGAGAGAGAGAGAGCAAAGTTGAATTTTTGATATTTTTAAAAAAATATGATTATTTCATCAAAAATTAGAAAATTGCCCTATTTATATTTTTTACCTATTTATTAAAATATCCTTAGTTTTTTAGTCAAAAACAAATGGGTCCTGAAACTTGTTCAACAAGTTTTTTAATAGTAAATATAAAATATTATTTACACCTCTAAACTTTAAAAAATTATGAATTAACCTTAAATTTTGTTAAACTTATTTTGATCAAATTTATTTTAATTTTATTTATATTTTTAAATATTTATAAAATATTATCAATTACATTAAATTACAATTGGATTATTATTTTAAGCTCTCAAGTCGTTAAATCATTTAACGCGTAAACTTTTTACAATTTTTTGGGTCAAATAATATCTCTGAGAGTGTTAACTTTCTTACAAATATTATTTATTCTATCTAATAGTAAGGATAATTTAAGGTTTGTATTATGATCTCTCAGATTCACTAAAATATTAGCCGTGAACAGAAATCGGATTCACTGATCTCATTTTGAATCATTTAAATGCTCAATAACTATGGTTAACATATAATAATGTGCTATAACCCCTAAATCATAATAAAGTTAATCTTTATCAGACTTTTTATGTCTAATTATTGATTTTATATGAATAATCTCCTTTCGCTCGTTTAATACCAACTAAATTAAGGTTCATAAATGTCAAAATCTTAAATATAGTTATATTTGAATAATTAATCAATACGAGCTAAATTTGTCACTATAAACTCTTTGTATGACACTTATACTTTGATCAAAGACTTTATTTTTAGTCGTTTACTAATATTTAACTGAAAACTCGAATTTAGACTGCGTTAATAGTAACTCAAAATCCTCTGTATTGAGTGAATAGATTTTATCTGACAGTTATTTACTTTCTGATATAAATAATATATGATCAAATTGACTTCTGTATACAAGACATGATTAATCTCATATTTATACATCATATGAACTATATGAATCTATAACAATTAACAATTATAATATTTAAGGTCTAAAAAATAATTAACACACTCATATAATCATATAATAAATCATTAATAGCATGTTTTCGTATGATTTATCTTAACTTTGGTCACATTAGAATAATAGTTCTTTAACTATTATTCTACTTTAATGTTCTAATAATATGATTATCATATCACTCATATTAATATTATCTCATAATATTTATTGAATACATTTAATATACCTACACTGCAATATCAATACCCAATTAATATTAAATCTATAAAAAATATTTTAGATAATTTAATTATCTTGGATCATTTATATGCATATTCTATCATTGGTATAATTAGGTAGAAGAAGTAATATACACATATAAATTAAAATAACTTTTTTATTAATAAAATATGTACAGTATATATTAAAATAGTAATTTAATACAATGTGTTTAAAATTGATAACATGAATGATTTTAAAGTATACAACACCAACATAAATGAAAGTTGCTTATAATTTATTATTTTTCTATAGTTTCAATATTCACTCAATGAATTTTTTCCAAATTTACCCTACTACAATTTTCAGTGATTGTAAAACTCATTTTCGGTGAGAATTTAAGAAGATATTCATGAAGAGCATAGGGATTCTAGATTCTCTTTACTATTACCTAGAACTCATCATGTTGCATAAGTTTACTTGTTTTGTATACTAGGGCATAATGCCCAATGATATATATATATTGTGTGTTTTTAACTTTTATATATTTTTGTCTATGTATATATATAAATATTTTCTTTTATATATAAGTAATAGGGTGATGATGGACATAGGGCCCTTAATATATGATTATGACTTTTGTGTATATTATCTGCATTATTTGTATTATAAATTTACATGTTTAAGTTTTATCTGAAACTTATGAGAGTGAGATATCCTTCTTTGTATATTGTCACGATCTCGATTTTTCGGGTGTGACATCTTATTTTTTGTTTTTTCTATAATATAATAACTATTATGCTTTTAACTTTTGTAAAAGAATGAAAATTAAAAAAGTTAAAATATAATTTATAAAGTTTTTATATTCTTCAAAATATAAATTTTATTAATTAAATTTTATGTATTTATATAACTTTTTTTATAGTAATTTTGTGTATTTTATATAATTTTTTATAAAAATTAGAGGTATAATAATTATTATATCGCAGAAAAAAATAAAAAAATTAAGAATTTTAACCGTAGAGTTATTTGTCATTCTTACTTTCCATTTCAATATCTCATCGTTGCAGACACTTTATATCCCGTGAACTATAAGAATTTTGAATTAGATGAAAAGAAAATTAAGAGGGAGAAAGAGGTTAACAAAAAAGAGTCAAAAATCATCCTTGGCAAAATTGTTCATGTTCAAAACAAACTATAAATCAATTAGGGGATGCCTTTTTGAATTTTCTGTTTTGCTGCGCTTACCGTAATTAGGAAACAAAGCTTTAGCTAACGCAATTTGGTGGAGCATTCACATTTCCAGCATCGATATCTGTTCGTTGGGTAATCTCTCTAGAAGCATTCCATCCTAAATTTGTACACTTTGAAAGCTTGAATCTGAATAACATATCTTTTATTTCTATTTTTTTTCAATATTTGGAATAATGCTAAGTTTGATATTTGAAACAATAATGTATGGATCTGATTGTTAATTATGGTTTTTATACAACCAAAGGTGGTATTATTTTGTTCCTGAATTGTATATTAGCTCAGCAGTCTTCCTCTAACATTCAGGATATTTGGAAAGAAAGATGTACATCTATATACACACTAAAATGGTAAACCTAAAAGCACTAAGAAAATATAATTTTAGTACTTTATAGACTGAAACATCTTGATGCTGACAATGACTTTACAGCCGGCCGTCTGGACAGATAGAGCTTAGTAGCTACAGACAACACCACCTCGAATGAATAATTTTATGAACATTTATAGGTTGTCATTTAAAAATCCAACACCGTATTTCTTTTCCTGCAGCATGACAAACTCAGATGAGATTTGGCCAGAATTTTCCAGCGAACTTTCTCGAAATAACAGCTGAATCAACAGAAATATGCTGAACTTGGTACTGGTATCTTCCACTACCAGAGTGTTGTTCATATGTGCTATCCTTTTTCCATTGGTTGTAGCATCTGAATTATCAGCCATACAATCAGAGACGGATGCTTTACCGAAAACAGGTTGGTGGAACAGTTGCAGGTGGATTGGTACACTTTGCGATAAAGCAGGAAGCATAACTGGGATATATTTACCCCATGACAACCTAAAAGGGGAGCTTAGACAACTCAACTTCTCTTGCTTACCAAACCTAGAAATTCTTGAGCTTGACTTCGGTGCCTTTTTAGACGCATTCCACCAGAAATTAGTGCTCTTTCGAAAATGGAAAGTCTTTGACTGTCTGGAAATAGACTCTCAGGTGACAATTCCCTATTCAATAAACTTCCATCGAAAATAGATGCAATCCAAAATGTTGTCACTTGTAGCTACTAAGCTTTATATACCCTGAAAGCTTACTGTAAAGCTGTTGTCAGAATAAAAATTTTGCTGCTTTCTTCACCTTACAAACGGCAGTTGAAATTCCTGTTGAAATCGGAGCCTGAAGAAATTGGTTTATATCTATTTGGATGATAACAACCTGACAGGACCGATTCCCTCAACTCTTTAACTGACTGACTTGGAAGATCTAAACCTCTGTTGTAACAGCCTTTCTGGTCCAATCCCTTCATCTTTGGGCCAGATAAAAAACTGGAGATATCTATCACTTGAAATGAACCGGCTCAGTGGTTTGCTGCCTCAAGAAATTGGAAATCTGAAGAATTTGAACGCTTTGTTTCTGAATAAAAACCACATAACTGGGTATCTGAAATACCTTCAACTCTTGGTAATTTAGCTAGTCTTTCCCATTTGCAAATTCCAGTAAACAACATCTATGGTAACATTCCACCAGAAGTCCCCAATTAACAAACTTTACTCTCTGCGACTTTACACAAATCTTCTTTCTGTACAAATACCAATTACAATTTGACAACTCTCTCAACTTGAATATCTAGATCTCTCTAACAACAAACTTAGTGGCTCCACTCCAGTTGAGACAGGGAACAGCTCTTGTTTAAAAGGATTGATAGTGGCCAACAATGTTTTTATTTTTTTTTTTTGAAGCATTCCGGCAGGGATTGGCCAACATAGAAAACTAAACACTCTTGATTTGAGCTACGACTTTATCAGTGGGACGATCATGTAATACTCATTTTACCCCTTCTTTCTTTTTATTCATTAAGGACAATTAAGTCATTTTCTATTTATTAAATGGATTTGAGCCAAACAAACAAAAGTAGAAATCATTTGTTCCTCGTTTCCATCAACTTCTTCTTCTCTGCTATTTTTCTTCCTTTCAGACTTTTTTCAATTTTTTTCAAATTACTCTTTAGAAACTTCATTTAAGTAATTTGGTCAATGATAAAGTTAGGAGGAGAGGAGAGTTACTATTTATAATTTGGAGCTTTTCGCAGTTACTCGCGATTTGAATGTTTAAGGGTTAAATTGACTTCTCAGTATAATTCTCAATATCGTTACTATCTTATTTTCGTATTTACGTAAATTTTTTGATAATAGTTATTATTTGTTATAAAAATAACTATTTATCATGAATAATTTTTTTTATTATTATACTTGATTAGGTTAGAACTAATTCGATTAGTTGTAGTTAGATAAAATAATAGATTTTTGGAAGAAGCTAGTTATATATTACTATCGTAGTTAATTTTAAATATATATATTCCAATCATTGTTTAAATAACTAGTATAACTGTGATATAGATACGTTAAGGGAGTAGTCACCCAGTCTACCTTGATCCATTTCTCATTCAGTTTTTATTTTGGAGATACACTTTGTGAGTAGATATTTACTGTTTTTCTTAAAATCTTATTTGTTTCATTTTAGAAAATTATTTATAAAAACATGTGATTTGAGACTATATGAGAGGCGATGGATTTATTGATGTCATGGAGATAAGGAGGACGTCTCTTTATTTATGTGTTATTTGTGAAGTTATGATCTTTATTCATTATGATGATTTTGTTATATTGATACTGATTTGCTTGAAAGACTGGAGGCCGATTTTGATGCTTATATTTTGATATTACTATGTAAACATTTGTGTATTATATACTATGATGTTGGCTATATGGTGAATCATTCAGCTTTTTTTATACTTTAAATCATATTTTCTAAATTTTTAATTTGTATAATTTGGTATATATTTCTATTTTATGAAACTCTAATCGGGAGTCATAAGGGAGGAAGTTATTGTTCGTTAAAAGTAGCTCCTGATCTCTGTTTTGTATAAGTACTAGTATATGTGAGAAGTAGGCAGCAAAAATTGGCTTGATCTCTGACTTATTTTTGTATACATCATTGCAAGCGTTTTTTTTTAATTTAAACCTTTGAAAATATGATTTTAAAAAGAATATAAGTATGTTGTGGATGCCTTGAGATTATAGTTTTATCTGAAATTGATTTAGTTTAAACTTATATTTTTTTTATGATTATATATATATTTACACACTTTTATATTGTTTCAGTATCTACTCACTGAGTTTTTCCCAAACTTACTCCACTACAGTTCCTATTGTGTGCAGGACTCTGTTCTTAGGTGAAGGCCCATAGGATTTTTATGAAAAGCATTGGATGCATGGGTCTATCATTTTGTACATTGGAGCTCAACGCTCGATTATGTATATATGAATATATATATTGCTTATATGTCTTTTTATATTATTGTATATATATGGATATATACTTGTATTCTCTTAGTATATGAGTGATATGGTAATGGTGGGCACGGAGCCCTTTGATTATGAACTTGAATTGCATACATATTATCTATATTACAAGATATCGATAGAGTTTATCTGAGACTTATGGGGGTAGGATTTCCCTATCTTCATGCCATTACAATCTCGACTACCGGTGTGTGATAGATCCCTTCAATGCATGGAGACATGTCATTTTTGCTATATTTGTATCTTTCCCACAATAACCTTTCTGGCTCAATTCCCGAATCTCTTTGGAAAATAACTGATTTTGATTTGTCATACAATATGTTGGTTGGAGGGTGAAATTCCAATTAATCTTGAGTACAATCACCAACCACAGAAATTTATGGGCAACAATGGTTTATGTGGTCGCCTCAGGGGAATTCCTCGTTGCTCTGCACCTCCTACACCTACGCTAACTCCTAAACCCCATGACTTGAAATAGAATTGATGAAAAATTATAATCACTCTGCTCATCTCTACTTTTTATCTCTATCACCATATTTGTTGTCTTACAGTTCTTGTTTTTGAAGGATAATAAGGATATGGAAGATAAAGCCAACATAACAATAACTAAGATGAGGGATATTTTCTCAGTATGGAATTATGATGGTAAATTTGCATATGAAGATATAATCAAAGCAACAGAGAATTATGATATCAAATATTGCATTGGAACTGGAGATTATGGTGACGTTAACAAAGCACAGCTGCCCAGTGGCAACATTGTTGCTTTGAAGAAGCTTCACAGTTCGGAAGCTGAAGAGCCAGCCTTCATCGAGAGTTTTCAGTACGAGGTTCGTGTACTATCTAGTATAACCCACCTCAACATCGCGAAACTTTATGGGTTTTTTTTGCACAGAATATGCATGTTTTGATTTATCAGTACATGGAAAGGGGAAGTTTATTCTGTGTTCTACGCAATGACAATGAAGCTACTGAGTTGGACTTGATTAAGAGGGTGAATATTATCCAAGGGGTGGCAAATGCTTTAACATATATCATGATTGCTCACCTTCAATTGTTCACCGTGATATATCAATCAACAATATTCCATTAAATCCAGAATCTGAGGCATTTGTTGCTGACTTTGGTACATCTAGACATCTGCATTCGGATTCATCCAACAGAATTGTAGTTGCAGGCACTTATGGATATATTGCTCATGCTTCTCTACCATCTTCACTTTCAGTGACACTTAACAAACAATATGACATATTTCTAACACTTTTTCGTTTTTTGTTTGCAGAATTTGCCTATACTATGGTTCTAACAGAAAAATGTAACGTTTATAGCTTCCGGGTGGTGGCACTAGGAGTATTAATTGGAAGACATCCTGGAGATCTTCTTTCATCATCGTCATTTGATTCAAAAATGAAATTGATTGATGTTTTAGACCGACATCTCTCACCTCCTGTTGATCGAAAGGTTGTGAAGGATATTGTCCTTGTTTCAACAGTAGCATTTGCATGCTTGCGGTCCCAACCCAAATCTCGACCTACAATGCAACATATTTCTCGAGAATTTCTATTCCCCAAGAAACAAATGGAAAACTCTATTCAAGAAATTAGCATTTCAGAACTTAGAACCACTAAATGTATTTGTCAAAGGAATGTGGTAAGGCTCGAATGTAATGAAGATGCCCTTGTCATTTTGACCATTCATGTTCATGTTCTAGAAGGCTAAGGTGATATCTTAGAGTAGCAGATATTAAGAACAAACATGTCTTATGTTCTTAAAATAGGCATTTTCAAGCACTCTTAATAATTATTAATTGTTTTGATATCGAAAAAATTTACTCATTGTAAAATTTTCAAGACGCACTCTTAATTATTTATTTGATTGTATCCTTGATCAAGGAACTGGTTTGTCGTAGTTCGAAATTCATAGAATGCATTTACGTACCAATTGACCGTCGAGTCGTCTCACTGGTTACACTGATTTTAGATTGATAGATATTTTACTTAAAATGATTTTTTTTTTTATTTTATTGTATCTGAACTTAGTATTTAAACTCTTGCATTATCTAGGTAATAAGTCAGATTATAATATAGAATAATTTATTAATTTACTCAACATCATAAGAAGCATCCAAACCTTTTGATATGTCATCGGTCAATAAATTGTTCTTGCTTTTTCTCTTTAGTTTGGAAAAGAAAAGTATATATGTTCAAACAGCCTTACAGGTGAGTCATCAATTTTGCTAGCTATTCATTAGAAAGTAAGTATTGGATATATATTGACATTAGTTCTTCCTTTAATGATCATATTACATCAGAGTTATCAAAATATTTCCTTTTCAGAGACAAAAGACCGAGTAACATATTTGCCTGATGAATGTCAAGAGTTCATAAAGGATTTCAAAATGTCAAGGTAAGCATTCTAGTGGTTCTGATTTGTAGGGAAATAAAGCAAAAACTTCGGTAGGACTAAGCTTCATCAAATTTGTATTGTCATCTTGAATTGTACCCGAGTCATGAGTTAGTTGTTAAGATATCTACAAAGCAAAGTATAAAATATCTTTACTTTCTCAAAATGCCTCTATTTTACTTGCAAATATTGATCAATTAGGTAATCTCACTAGGCTAGGCCACCATTTTCACATTAATATTCTTAGTGAAAAATTAGGTATAATAGAAAAATTAGGTTATTATTAAACTTAGTAGCCAAACTATTAAGAAAGTGGTCCTTAATTCTTTGAGTTAGTGGGCATCAAATCTCTAAATTGTTAGGTAATTTTTTGATAGAAGAATGCCCGTAAATAGATGTGTTTGTTTTACTTTGATCCCTAAGCTCATTATTCTATTTAAATACCACCTATACATAAATAATGCATTTATTTTTATGTACTTTTGATGTGTATGTTTTTCAATATAATTTTTCATTATTTGCAATTAGTATGTAAATTAGTAATGTTTATAATTTTGGTATGCTTTCATATTTATTTAATTTGATGAAATTTATGCATATTTAAATACTAAAGACTTAATTTATACGTTTTATTTGTACGCATAGAAAAATTAGTATATAATAAATTAAAAATGCAAAATTTAGAAAAATATTTATAAAAACATGAATGTTAAGAACATCAAAATTAAAAACTACTATTAGATATAGTTGATGTAGTTTATTTTGTTATTATTTACATGTTTAGAATAATTCTGTCAAAAAGGTCATAAGCTACCTAAGCAGATTGAATTTTAAGTGGGACCGCTTATGATCCCTCCAGTCTTTCTTGAGAATTGATTTGGTGTAATTTTTAGCTTAAATAGATTACTCTCTATTACTTTATAACAAATTTAAGAGAACAAAAGTATTAAGTAAAATTTTTGAAAAATGACATGTATAAGTGATCTATATAATTTTTTTATGAATTGTGGAGTAGTCATAGTATTTCGAAATTATAAAAAATTATATATAAATATGGATCACATATAACTTAAAAGACATAAATTTTAATTATTCATATTTAAAGTAATAAATTTTATCTCACATAAATTTTTATTACATTTATAGAATTAATTAGAATAAAATATTGAATTATATTTCTTTAAATTACCCACAAGAATTAAAAAAATATAATTTAACAAATTTTATCAAAAAGATATATGAGTCTACTACAGTAAAATACTTAACTTACATTTAGTATTTTATATCAATTGATTAGTATTTTCAAACATGTTTTATATTGATAAAGCATGATAAATTTATACTAAGCCTAAATTTTTAACATAAGCATATAATATATACAGTAACACAACCTACAAATATACTCGATATCAATCTAAATATTCTTAAATTAGTATGAGATAATTATAAAATATGAAAAGAGAAGGTATTGTTATATTTAAGGTAGATGAATATAGATTATGCTATTCGAAAAGACGAACCATCAACAATTATTGATGCTAGTACTCGGGTACAAATTAAGCTTTTTGAATAGTGAGAGCGATCTAATTGCCTTAATGTTATGCTCATAAATACTAAAACTTTTGTTGGCATCTGTTGTTCGGTCCTTCAGCATGATAATATCCGTGCTTTATTAAAAGTTAGTGGTGAATAGTTTAAGACTTCAAATAAAGCTTTATCAAGCACTTTGATAATAAAATCCTCTTATATAAAACTCATCATTGTCAGTGGTGTATAAGAGCATATCATGAAGATGAGGGACTGAGCGATTTAACTAAAAGCATTAGAGGTTAAAATGTCAAAATCTTTTCTAGTGCACTATATTCTTAACACTTTTTCATAACTTTATATATTCTTCAAAACATCTTACAACACATATAAGGATAAATGATCTATTAATGAACTAATAACCTTATGTGTTCAAGAAGAAAGGAGATTGATTGCTGAAATGAAAGTGATTTCACAAAGTACACATTTGGCTGTAAAAATAAAGAACAAAAAAAAAGAAAAAAACTAAAATATCTATCAATATAGAAATTAAGAAAGAATTCAAATTCTTATTTTACAAGAAAAA
>JAWDEX010166169.1:0-17033 GCA_035221805.1 Trichilia hirta | reverse complement strand
AAATGTTATAATGTTAATGTTTGTATAATATTATTTCTCTCTTTATTATATATATATATATATATATATATATATATATATTAATTTGATTAATAATTGATATTATCCATTTATATAGATTAATGAATATTGAAATATTTTTTAAAATCCATGAATTATATATTTATGTGTGTAATGCATTTATTGTTAAAGTTTTCTTTAATTATTAAGCTAAATTGACAAATCAAATTGATTGAAAATGGAGTACACGTGGGAGCCATGGAATCAATTGAAAATAAATGAATTCTTCTTCTTTCTTTAGTATCTCATGGGTGAAAGAAATAGAAGCCATGAAAATATTTTTTTTAAGCTTTTTAAAGAGAAATAAAAAAAATAAAGAGAGAAAAATAGAAAGCTATTAAAGAAAAATATTTTAAGATTCTCAAGCTTTCTTATATATGATCTATACGTTTTCTAAAGCAGAAAATAAGAAAAATAGCTTAAGGAATCCATATGTGTTCAAGGTTTCCACTTGAAGCAATTAGAACTATAATCAACAAATTAGTGTGTGAATGCCTTTGGAAGTAAGAGGGAGATTTCTTGTTGGATTTCATACAAAGAAAACAAGGTATGTTATATGTCTATGTTGATAAATTAGCATTATACCTATGTTTGATTAGATAACATATGAAAAAGATTGCATATGCTAGCTATTAAGTGATCCTTGCATGAATGTCATGCTAAATCTATCTTTTAAAAAACACATAGAGGTATGAAATATTTCATCACTTTCATTGATTATTATTCTCAATATAAACATGTGTATTTTTTGAAGCATAAATTAGAGGTTTTAGAAAAATTCAAGGAATATAAAAATGAAGTAGAAATATAATTGGGTTGATCGATCAAACCATTAAATAGTGATTAAGGTGGAGAATATGAAGCTTTTGATGACTTCTGCAAAGAAACTGATATAAGACATATTTATACAATGCCCTATAGTCCATAATAAAATAAAATAGCAGAAAGAAGAAATCAAACTCTATTAGATATGACAAGATCAATGATGTCTTACTCAGAAATATCTTTACATTTATAGGAAGAGGCATTATCTGCAATAGCATATATATTAAATAGAGTTCATAAAAAAGATAAATTATTAACTGCATATAAAATAAATATGGGGACCAAACTAAATTTACGAAAATTAAAAGTTCGAGGATGCAAGGCTTATTTTCTTATTCTAAAACTTTTAAAGAATAAAGTTAGTACTAAAACATGGGAATGCAAATTTATTGGTTATGTTAAGAATGAAAGTGATTATAGGTTTTATAATCTAGACAAGGGTCTTATAGAAAGTAGAGATGCTATATTTATAGAAACTACGAACGCAACTCTTTTTAATAAGCAGCTTAAGCTGTTTAACAAAAATGAGATCACTATAACTTTTTCTCTACTTATCAATGATCTTAATATAAAAATAAACGATACTGTTGATCCTCTAACTCCTAGTAAAGATATGCAAGCTAATAGGAGAAAAAGAAAAAAAGAACTCTCTCAATGGTTGAAAGATTATTATATCTTTATCATTGATGAAGCAAATTAACTAAGTGTTGATCCTAAAACTTATAGCAATGCTATGAGATAGTTTGATTCCAAATCATGGCAATTAGCCATGGAAGATGAATTGGAATCTACTGAAAAAAATAAAGTATGGGAATTAGTTAATTTACCTAAAGATAGAAAGTCCATTGGTTATAAATGGGTATTAAAGAAAAAATTAAAGAATAATGAAAGTTTAGACAGATATAAAGCTAGATTAGTAGCTAAAGGCTATACTCAAAAGTATGGGACAGATGTTATTGATACTTATTCAACAGTTGCTAAATTTACATTCATTCAAGTTATCATGACAATTGTTGCTAAATTAGATTTTGAATTACATCAATTAGATGTGAATACAGTATTTTTAAATAGTAAATTAAAAGAAGACATTTATATGTCTCAACTAAGAGGATTTTTAGCTAAAGGAAAAACAAAGTTTACAAATTAAAAATGTCTATGTATGGACTAAAACAATCATTTAGACAAAAATATTTAAAATTTTATCAAGCAATTCTAAATTTGGGCTATAAAATGAATCCATTAGATCATTATATTTATAGCTAGCAATGCCAAGATAAAATATCTATACTCTCATTATATGTAAATGATATTTTATTGGCTAGTAATTGTATAGATATGATTAATAAAACAAAGTTATATCTTGGTACGAAGTTTGATATAAAAGACATGGGTGAAACATCTTATGTTTTGAGAATTAAAATTACCAAAGATGAAAAATCAAAGATGTTATATCTAGATCAAGAGAATTATCAAGAGAAAATATTTAAATAGTTTAACATAAAAAATTATAAGCCAGTTAGTACACTCACGTGTAAGTCAATAATTTTAAGTAAAGATTTATGTCCTCAAAATGAAATCGAACTGAATAAAATGCAAAAAGCAACTTATGCACAGGCTATTAAAAGTCTAATACAAGACCAGATATATCACAGGCAGTGGAAGTAGTAAGTAGATATCAATCAAGTTTAGAAAAAACATATTGACAAGTAGTTAAGAGAATTATAAGATATCTTAAAGGAACTAAATGTATAAAACTCTACTTTGGTTTACATGATTTAAAACTTATTGGATATTATAATGCAAATTTTACAGGTGATTTACATACAAGTGGCAATATGTTTCTATATGGTGGAACAACAGTTTCTTGGTTAAGTAAAAAATAAGGCTGTGTTGCGAAATTTACCATGGAGGTAGAATATATCTCATATAGTACAGTGGTAAGCACAACTGTATGGACTAAAAAGTTTGTTGATAATTTATTAAATTTATCTAAAGAACCTATAAATATATTCTGTGATAATAAGTCTATCATTTATTTAATTAAAAATAGAGAAAATATCTCCAAAAATAAACATATAGATATCAATTATCACTATATTCAAGATATAGTGGAGAGGGTGAAATTAAAGTCGACTATATTCTCTCGAAAGAAATGATAACCAATCCTATGGCCAAAAAATTGTCTCTAGAGAAATTTAGAGAGTATGTAACTACTATGAATTTGAAAATCATCTAGATGTATAGTTAATATGTAAGAAAATGGGTATCATTTGTTAGTATCAAAGATGCTCGAGAAAATAATGATCTATCTCTATCTAGTTAATTATATTGATCAAAAAAAAGACAGAGAACGCTAAAGCGAGGTTAATAAAGGATATAGTAAATTATTTTAAATAAAAAGTTCATATAAAAATATTAAAATAAATTTATATAACACCGGACACTTAGTGTGTAAGTTGCCATAAAAACTAATTACGAATAAGAATTTTCTTAGATTTGATTGTGGTGCTATTTTACTTTTGAAAAATATGTATACCATAATTTTTATGGTTTAGTTATAGTATAGTAATGATGATTGGTTGTGTGCAAAGGATATTCAATCATTAGAAATAAACCTTATTATTTTGATCAAGCAAGAGATTGAAAGAATATGATCAAACTAAAGGTCACATGCAAAGGATACAACCATTGATGAAGTGATTCAATGGTAAAGGGAAACAATTGCTCATGAAATAATTGTGTCCAAATTTACAAAGAATTATAATTTTTCATTGAACAATTGTATCCCAAGAATATTAGTTTATAAATAAGACATTGAAAGTAATACATTTAATTGATTAAATAACAAAATCAGAGTTTAGAGTTTTTAGAGAGAGAAATAATATAATTGTATTGAATTCATAAAGAATTCATTCTGCTTTCAGTTTTGGGAAGTCTCTGCATGCAACCACCAGTCTTACGATGGTGTAATCGATAATTATCATGTTGAAGTCTAAATGAATTGCCAAATTAAAAAACTTGTAGGCTGATTAAAATTCTTGACTGAGTTACAATGCAAACTCGATGTTGTCTTGACTAAATTACACTGCCACGTCCTTATGTTATATTTTAAATTTTTTCTACAATAATAATAATGATATCAAAAGGCATCAGGCAATGGCAATGGCAATGGGGTATTAAATATAATATTCATACAACATATCATCTATAAGCAATTGTTTATAGACATCCAAGAAAAGTAATAAAAATTAATAAATAAAATCGGCATCACATACAAACCATATAAACTATTTTTTATTTAGCCAATTACTAGGTGTATGATCTTTTATCGAGGTCAATTTCCTTGCATTTATTTCATCTTAATGTATAACCTACTATCTCTATTTTTTGAGCTCCCTCCTCACTTATCGCTCTTTTCCTTGTTATTTTTGATCCCTTAGCAAACTTTCTCTTCAGTAATGGCAATGGCTAATCATGGGCAACCTTAAGCCAGATAACCTTGTCAAGTATTAGGTTTATAATACTTAAATATATTATTTAAAAGGTTAATTTTCCCTCAAGTATCTAATCACGCATGTAGCATGCTTACCCGGGATTCTACTTATCAATTCCTATTGTCGCATTCTTTGGTTTCCATTTTCATCACATTAGTTATAGTGAGTTGTGAAAAATTTCATACTTCGATCAACCTCCCTAGCACACTCTTAATTCTCTTTATAATTAAATAGTTGTATCTAGCTTCTTTTTTACTTCAGGTGGTAAAACACCCCAAGTTTTCACAGCTAAAAATTCATTAACAAATCTACTCTTCATTATCCTTTTTAAATGTTTCAACAAAATTAACACAGGCTTGTCTTTTGCCATATTAATGATAGAAAATCAAGAATACATACACATTAAAAATTATTTTTTTTTATTTTTAACCAAGGATCCATGCAACAAAACCTAGTGTTGATCAAAGTAATGAATTTAAAATTTATACCTTTTTGTGAGTGACGAATTTGATGAACCGCAAAATACAAATTCTAAAATCTATACTTCTACGATATCTACATGATTAGTAGAGAATGAAATTAGAATGCTAGCTCCTTGTATTTCTTCTCCTTATGTCATTTTTCTCTTTGCGTATTTTTTTCTCAAAGGAACTCATAAATGTAAACCTAGGCACTTACAACCATAAAGACATCAAAATATGTCTTTATATATAATGCATATTTAGAGGTTTTTATGGGTCCATTTTGTCTAGGTTTAATAAACTTATTAATGAATAAAATCAGCCCGAATAGCCTTACTCTTAGGTTTCAATCTATTACATAAAGTTTAAACTAACATATTTAGTCTAACTTTATATAATAGATCTAGTGAAAATCCAATATTCAAATAGCATAAAAAGTTCTCGAACAATGATAATTCATTTCATATTTTTATACTTTTACTATTCTTGATCTAATGTGCAACTTAATAGGTTTTTGTAATATTGATAGTGATACTAAAATATAATTTAGTGCAACAATTCATGAACGGTGTCAAGTAATACATTATGACTACTCAAATAATGAGAATAAGAATGATTCAACCTTTATCAGTGACTAATACTATCATATAGTTTAATTCTTTTATTCTTGATATCTTAATTGAACACGAGATAGAGAACGTGTCACTCTTGTAAAGTTTAATCTTTATAGTATTTTGATATTTCAAGCATAATTATTCAATCAAATAAGATTAATATTACATATTGATCTATTTGAGTATGCCAATGTATTTTTATAATCATATTTAATTAAAGGGCTTAAAGATATCAATTTTATTATATAGAAAGGACAAATTTTATCTTGATTAAATATATCTCTCTATTTTAGTCATAATATATTCAACTATTTTTTTATAGTCTATCTTATTATGGATGATATTTGAAAATATCAAAATATATCATTCAAAATATTGAGAACCATAATGGTCTAAATTCATAGGATTATATATACCATTATCATTATAAAATCGCTTATAACATACGTATAATAATTTATGTAGCGTTCTCATTACTAGTCGATCTAGTACATTAGTTTACTAATTTGTACTCATGTATTAACTTTATATCTCTTATCATGATATATCTTATATTATCATTAGTACTACACATACTAGTCTTAATATATTATTATTGCCCTATCCATAATAATACTTAGGAGGGACATTTAAGAATAATATTTAACTAATTAAACTTGACAGTGTCATGATACATAATAATAAATATACTAAATATCTAAAATTACCATTGAATTTTAGCACATATACCAATAGTTAATCTAAGCATTGAGACATCAATGTAATTATTGGTAGTATGATCAAACTTTGAGGTAGTGTTAAACCCTAATCTAGACCATTTAGTTGAAAAAATCCTAGACAAGTATCTATGGGCTAGCTACCCTATCTCCTTTAGTTTCTTGATATTGTCTATAAACTTGTTAAATTGATTCTTTGTACTAATTTTTGTAGCTTACCAAAAAATCTTCTTCAAAGTCTAGCTAGGCTATTACTTTTTAACATTAGAGTAAATATGTCATGAACATTTTTTGGGGATTTACATTTAGCCAATCAAATTGTAAGGTTTCCATCAACCCTTTTGTTTATCACTCATAATTATTATATCCTTACAATCCTTACACCTATACTATCATGTAAAATCTACAGAAACTAGCGTAAATTATCCTATTTTCCACCTCATAAACAATAAAGGCCATAAAAAAATCATGTTGTTAACATCAATTACAATAATAACAAGTAATACTCCTTTATATAGACTTTTAAATGGCATCCATCTACCCCAAAGGAAAGTTAATAACTAGCAAGAAAGCTTTCAATTTAGGCAACAAATGAGACATAAAACCTCTCAAATACTAGCCTTTGAAGACTAATGGGCATATTATATCTTATGAATGAGATTGACCAGGATTTTATTTTTTAATGACATAAGCATATTTAAACAATTATATATAGTAAGCTTTATAGTCTCCTCCTGAGGTATCCAATGTTATTCTTTTATATTAGTATAGTTTAAATTTCAAAATAATTATCCTATTATTAACTAGGATTATATCTTGCACCACATTTACATTCATGTTCAAATTACTTCTAATTAAGCTTTCATACTTTTGAGCCACCCATTAGACATTGCATTTCCTATATTATCAATTTTTACAGATTCATATGTTAAATTATAGGTTTTAATTATATAAAATCATAATATAAAGAATGGGAAATATGAATCCTCTATGGATAACTATCCTTATCTTTATAATAGGCTATCAAAATAATACCCTTCTTTTTTTCCTCGATTGTAGAACATACTGTTTGCATACAATAATCTTTGAAGGCTTATTTAAAAGAATATTATGTCAAATGCCATTTCAACCTTAAATTGAGTAGATCTACCAAAGTATAATAGCAACTCCTTGTACTTTAAAGCTATATCTATCCTCTCTATATCTGTTTGATCCTTATCAAAATTAGCTCTTCCATCATTCTTATCACCAAAATCACATGTACCATTTAGGAATTCTTTTACCACCTCACGATCCTCAGTAACAATGTTATAGCTATTATCTTTATCACTTAATTCTTTTATACTTTGAGGTTTCATCCTTTTATCACCAAATTGACATATGAATAAGTAATATCATCAGCTATTGAATATAAATTATCAAGTTCAAGGATGCGATTATAGATACATGATTACTATCCTAAGATGATGCCATACTAGTCTTTTGTGATAGTAAATAAAAAAGAGGTCATAGGTTTAAGGGTTATTTATTAGGTGAAGGCAGTGTTAGTGTTGATAATCAATAGTATATTGAAAAGTACTTTGACTGTTTATTTATAATAGATGTGAGGTCAGTGTTTACTATTAACAAAAAGCCTCTTAGAAGTTAAACATAGGATTTTTTCTCTTTATTAGTTCAATGGTTTAGGGTGTTAAAGATTTTAAGGTTATATTAAACTTAACTTCTAGTACATTTTTTTTTTAACAATTTAAACAATACAAATAACCCATCATCTTTTTTTTATAACCTGTAACACATCTGAATTCGATGCTTTATAGCTTATATCACCCATCTTAACAACATCACTGCCTATAACAAACCACAATATCCTTTATCAACTCACTTATGCACTAACTAATTATCCACAAACCTATACCCTATTTTAATTCTTTTATTTTCATCTTTTCTTCTCACATATATAGTGTATATATGCATGGTACACCAAAAAATCATTAAATAACCGATTATATGACATGCATATAATTTTTAGTTTAACAAATATTATATGTGTTGAATATTGATTCTTTAGCCAATGCCTCACATTAGTTAAATAACTTTGTTATGTTGTTTTCTTAGCATATAAAAAGAAGCCAAAGTAAGGTTTAGAAATTATCCCTACAAAAAGTGTAGTAAAAGTCTTCCTAGTTTTGCTTTTATCATAATGGCCCAAAAGTTTTTCCATAAAAAATCCTCTAGTTTAAAATTTTACTTTTTACTTTGTATCTTTTAGGTATTTACATTGTAATCCAAAAATATTTGTAATAGTTTTAAAATAAAAGATAGTGGAGTTTTTGCGACGTTCGAGGACATAAGTATTTATACTAAATCTCGTTAAATTCTTTATTTTTTCTATTTTTATGTTTGTGTCATTTATTACTTTAAATTACTATTATATTTACTTAGCTAATATAGTACTTGTTATTATTGTGTGAGATTTATATTTAATTGTTTAGAAAATTTAAAATTTTTGCTGTGAGAATAATAAATTGTATAAGAATAATTGTGATAAAATTTTTAATAAGTGGTATCAGAGCCGAAGGTTATGGCTATTGATTTATTAGCTATTAAATATAATAGATTATAGCTTAGATATTGATTATGCATGCTAAGTTAATTGTATAAATAACATCCTCATCACTGATAAAAATAATGACTGTAACAAATATAAAAATAGATTTTAAAAAATTTGATAAGAAAATAATTTTGACTTATGGTAAAGGTAATAGATAGTTTGTATCAACAAAATTTAGATATGATTCTGGATAAGATAAAACTAGAATATCAATGAGAAAGACTAGACAAGGATGAATGTTAAAGCTTATAAGCTGATTTGCTTATGTCTATGTAAAGAGTAAAAATATCCATTTATAAAAGAAACATCTGTAAGCAAATTATAAAGGGCAATAAAAAATAAATACATAAAAAAGAGTAATGAGAATCAATTTTATTTAAAGAAAAGATTGTCTTGTCTATATTTAAGATCAAGTATGAGTATCAGTAGTCACATTAATATATTTAATAGATTAGTTGCTGATTTAGTAAATTTAAATGAAACTTTCAAAGATGAGCATAAGGCTATGTTATTAATTGGTTCTTATTCGAATGAATTAGATCGCCTTTATTTTATTCTTCTTTATGAAAAAAAAACGTTATTTTTTAAAGCAGTTTGTGCTGCTTTGTCTAATTATAAGATTTAAGAAAAAAAGATTAAAAAAAATAGAGATGATTCAGCTGAAACTTTTGCAGTAAAAGAGAGAAGTTAGAGTTATAAAAAAAAAAAAAAAAGAAGAAGAAAAAGATCACTCTTGAGAGAAAGACTTAATAAGGATAAATGTCCCTTTTTTCATAAAAAGGGACATTGAAAGAAAGATTGTCTAAAGTTATAAAAGAAAGAAAAGGGTAAAGCTATTTTTGATACATCTATGGCCAAGCCTAAAAATTAGCACTCATATTTATCTCTAGTTAGTCTACCAATTATTTTTAGGTCAAATAAGTAGATATTGAGTTCGAGTTACACTTATCATATGTGTGATGATTCTTATAAGATAGCAGAGATAGGTTCAATTCAATTAAAGAATTATGATGAAACTATTAGAGTGTTAGGTATATTTTGAAGTTGAAAAAGAATCTTATCTCTTTGAAAATCTTAAAATCTAAAGGTTACACTTTGACTATGCATGATAAAATTCTTAAAGTTACTTCAGGTACTCTTGTGATAATAAAAGGTACAAAAAAACTAACTTGTATTATTATAACAGTAGTACAGTCACTGGATTAACAGCTGCAGTTTCAGAGAAGAATTCAAATTTGATCAAGTTATGGCATATGCAACTGGGACATGTAGGTGATAAAGTCTTATCAAGCCTAGTAGATTGAGGTATATTGAAAGGTGTAAAGACTTGTAAATTAGATTTTTGTGAGCATTGTATCTGAAAAAATAGACAAGGATAAAATTTGGTACAACTATTTATAATATTAAAGGTATTCTAAATTATGTTTACTTTGATGTGTGGGGACTTACCAAGATAGCATTTTTGAGAGGTAAACACTACTTTATTACTTTTATTGATAATTTTTCTAAAAGAGTTTGGGTATATGTTATAAAAAGAAGAATGATGTACTAGAATCATTTCTTAAATAAAAAAAAGATGACTAAAAAACAAACTAGCAAAAAAATTAAGTAGTTTTATACAGACAATAGTGGAGAGTATCGTAATGATTCATTTATAAAAGTTTGCCAAGATGAGGGAAATTTGCATCACTCTATAATTAAAATACACCACAGTCAAATATGGTGGCAGAACGCATAAAATAGACATTACTGGAGAAGGTTTAGGGTATATTGTCTAATACTGGATCAGGCATAGTGTTTTGGGTTGAAACAGTTACTTATACAGGACATCTCATTAATTACCTATCATCAGCTGCAATTAAAGGCAAAACTTTATTAGAGGTATGGTCTAGAAAACCTGTTAATGATTATGATTCTTTATATGTTTTTAGTTGCACAGCTCATTATCATGTAAAAGAATATAAATTAAATCATAGAGCCAAGAAAGTAGTATTCATGAAAGTTACCTTAGGTGTAAAAAGATGTCGTCTTTGATGTCTGAGTTCAAAAAATTATTGTTTAGTAAGGATGTAATATTTGATGAATTTTTGTGTTAAAGAAGAAAGTAAAAAGTCATACAGAGATTAATGATATCTCACCATTGATAGAACATGTTCAACAGTAGCTGGAGTTTAAAATAACAAAAATTGACCCAGCAAAAATTATTCATTCTCTGATAATTGAGGAGAATTTTGAAGATAGAAAAGGTAGTTCTACTCAATAACTTCAACAACAACTAGAATTAATTGTAGTTAATAGGCCAAGACGTGAGATTTGAAGACCTGCTTGATTTAAAGATATGGTGGCCTATATACTTTTAGTTATAAATGATTATGCTCTTTTTACTTACAAAGAGGTAATCAAATATTCAAGAGTTGATCAATGGAAGAATCTATGACAGAAAAAATGCAATCTTTTAAGAAGAATAAAATATGAGAGCTAGCTCAACTATCAAAAGAAAAAAAAGTAATTAGGTACAAATGGGAGTATGTAAAGAAAAAAAAGATTATGTAAAGAAAAAAAAGATTTTCTAAGAAAGATAATGTTCGCTATAAAGTAAGATTAATGGTAAAAGGTTATACTCAAAAGGAAGGGATTGACTATAATGAGACATTTTTTCTAATTGTAAAGAATACTTTTATTCGAATTTTGTAGGCTTTGGTAGCTCAGATAAATTTAAAACTAGTTTAGTTGAATGTAAAAATAGCGTTTCAACAAGGTAATTTAAAAGAGAAAATCTACATGACTAAATCAGAGGGATTCAAGGTTGTTAGCAAGAAAACTTTAGTTTGTAAATAGAAAAAATCACTTTATTATTTAAAGCAATCTCCGAGAATTGTACAAGTGGTTTAATCAATTCATGATAGGTTAGAGGTACATAACAAACAAATATAATTATTGTCTGTATTTTTAAAGGCTATAAGATGGTTATTTTATTTACCTACTCTTGTATATTGATTATATGTTAATAGCTTCAAAGAATATTACTAAGATTGAAAAATTAAAAGCTTAGTTGAGTGAAGTATTTAAAATGAAAGATTTAAGTGAAGTCAAGAATATTCTCAATATGGAGATCAATAGAGATAAAGAAAATTATAAAATTTATTTGACTCAAAAATAGTATCTGAAGAAGGTAGTACAACGTATTGGTATGACAGAGCAGTCAAAATCTATAAGTACTACTTGCTCCTCATTTAAAGCTTAATGCATTCTTATCTACGTGTACTGATAAAGATTGTAAATATATGTCACGAGTGTTATATTTTAATACAATGAGTAGCCTGATGTATCTTATAGTATGTACAAGACCTGACATTTTATAAACAGTTGGAGTTATAAGCAGGTATATATATGATCCAAAAAAAGAACATTGGCAAGCTGTGAAATAGATTCTATAGTATGTATTAAAGACTGTAGATGTTGAATTGGTATTTGAGCCAGATGATTCACTTAGTTATTATGTTATTAGTTATGTGAATTTTAATTATGCTGGTGATTTGGATAAGAGAAGATCGATTACTGGTTATGTATTTACTTTTGCAAGAGCTCCAATAAGTTAGAAATTTACTTTGCAGTCTACAATTGCTTTGTCTACTATAAAGGTAGAGTATATGATGATTATAGAGGCTATGAAGAAATCTATTTAGTAATAGAGATTCCTAGAAGAATTAGGAGTTGGTTAGAAAAAGTTAACTATTTATTCTGAGAGTCTGAGTGCTATTCAATTAGTGAAAAACTCAAAATTCTATGTTCGCATAAAGCGTATAGATGTCAAATATCATTTTGTGCAAAAAATTATTAAAGAATGAAAAATACTACTTCAAAAAATTGAGACTGTTAAGAATCTCGCAGTTAGACAACTATTAAGTTCAACCACTGTTTGAATTTGATAAACGTCCTAAAGGTTTGATTGTGTCATTTGTCACATTTGAAAGCACCACAGAAGTTTGTCAAAATATTAAAAAAGACTAAGGTATTTAATTAAAAATTGGATAAATCGGCAAGGTGGAGATTTGTTGAATATTAGCTCTTTAGCCAATATCCCACATTGGTTAAATAACTTTATTACATTGTTTGCTTGACTTATAAAAAGAGGTCAAAATGAGGTTTAGAAATTATCTCTATAAAAAGTATAGTAAAAGTTTTTTTAATTTGACTTTTATTATAAATACTCAAGAATTTTTCTCACAAAAGACTATCTAGTTTAAAATTTTACTGTTTGCTTTATATCTTTTGAATATTTGTATCGTAGCTCAAAAGAATTTGAAATAGTTACAAAATTGAAAATAGTGGAGTTTTTGTTATACCCAATAACTTAGATATTTATACCGAATCTCGTTAAATTTTATATTTTTTTATTTTTATTTTTGTGTCATTTATTATTTTCAGTTATTATTATATTTAATTCGTTAGTATAGTACTTATTATTATTGCATGAGATTTACATTTGATTATTTATGAAATTTAGAATTTTTGCTGTGAGAATAATAAGTAGTATAAGAATAATTGTGGTAAAATTTCCAACAATATATGTATCCAATATAATAATTTTACATCTTAAAATAATATACTGATCATATATAAATGTAATAAAAAATAGCAAAACACCATAGTACTAGAAAAAAAATCAATACGAAACTCAACATTCAGACTCCATTCATACTTAACATTAGCGTACCAAATGTAGTTAGTATTTAAATGAAATATTTCAACAATAATCACACGAAATTATACTGAAACAGACGAAAACCATAACTAAAACAATTGGCAAGACCGTTGAACTACACAATGATAACATGCATGGTGTAAAAATAAAATTTGTAACGTATATAGATAAATATTAGACATAAAAACACTCAATGATAAAGTCATAAACTTTCCCAAAAAAATAAATGAACACTATCCACGACTACTTCCAACCTATCAACAAAGATTACAGAAATTAGAACCACAAAAATGCAACTAATAAACATCACAGGCGATGCATGATACAAAAAATAGACTTCGAGCTTCGATGCTATTACCTCAACCCATTTTTGAAATAGGGACCGAAATGAACCACCCTTCGTGAAGAACACCAATATTTCAAATAGCCAAAGAGCTCAAAAATCTTATCGGAAGCCCGTTATTGATGAGGAGACAAGTTCCTCCTAACGAAAAAAAAAACTAGTCACCTTAGCCTCCAAGCTTTAAACAGTCGCTTGTGGTCCTGACTCTCGTGTTTTTCTGCTGAGTATGAGTCAAATATTAGTTGAACATTTGACAACTATAAGATGCACGAGAGACGACCTACTTTTACAGTTTTGCTCTTTGTTCTCAAGCGGGTTGGTAACGAAATAGACAGAAATATGATGACTGGGGGCAAATTCAACTGACAAAAACTTTTGAGGGTATTTGTCATAAAATAGCGAATAAATGTTATTTCTGAAAATCGTAGAGTTACATGTCTTTCTTCCTTTAATTTAATTTTCTAAGATTTTGCGGTATGAATTAAGTATGTAAAGGTCGGCCATATATATGCAGGCCCTGAGAATTTTATGGTTTCACATAATTCTCCAGAGATCAATGTCCCTTGCAGCTTTGTATTTGGATAGCATCATATGCAACAAATTTTTTCTGTCTTTTAGCAGATTAATTGACAACTGAATATTCCAAATTTCCAATAAGTTTAATTGCATAAAATATACAGCATTCATATCCCAGCACTCCTCAGCAAATCAACTACTCCTATCATAAATTTCAACAACCATTGGAGAAAGGTACCAATGTATTAGGATATTATCAGCTCACTTGGCAAATGAATCTCATCCACTCAGCAACTCAGGGACAATATGGGAAAGTCAGAAACCAAATCAATTTATTTTCTGTTTATTTTTTTCACTTTTGTATAGATTTTATTTGCTGTATTTTGTTTTTCCTTTTTCATCTAATTTACTTTATCGTACAGCCATTGTAATTTGTAGACAAGTCAATGAATTATTTAGTCTTGTGTGTGTGTGTGTGGAAGACATTCTATCATTCTTGTCTAGTTTCTACACAATGAAATTACATTAATTAGAATAAAGGGATGTGTGTGCTTTAAAGGAAAAACAAAGAAGGATACGAGGACTTTCTCAGAAGTTACCCGCCTTAATGCTGCTCTTTTTCGAAATAAAAACTGTGAAATTCTAATCGAATTTTGGTGTAATAGTGTTGATATATGATTGCATCCAATCTTGACTCAAGAATATTCTATTGCATATATACGTAAAATTACTATTTATATTATATGTTTAAGGAGGAAGTACATGCACAGTATCAACAGCAGTTATTGTTACCAACAGTATGTTGTAGCACAATAAATGAGTAATCTTTAGTTTCTGTACATTCATATTTATAACAATTAACTAATTTGTTGTTGCTTTCAAAATAAATATATGCACATGTGATGATATGCATGTGCTATCTCAGGTGTATTCTAGATTTCTTGGATTTTTAATGATATTATTTCAATTTATCTTATCAACCATTTTTTTTGAATTTTATTTTATTAAACTATAAATTATAAATTATTAAAAAGTATACAATTTTGATTTATTTATTCGATTACCGTTCAACTTTGGTCATTGTTTGGTCTGTCATAATTTAACCTGAAAACGTAGTACTACAACCATAAAGCTATATATTAAACCACAATGATATTTTATTTCTTAAGTTTAGTACAATACTTTGCTGCAGACACAAATAAGTTATCAAAAACAATGCTTCAAATCCCCCCCTCCAATGGTTCGAATGACGACTTCAGATCAATTACAGTCCTCATTAATACCCTCAAACCCTGCATAGACATTTGAAAACAGAAGGAGAAAATTAAAACATTAAAAGCTGTACAACTGAAAACATTATTGTAATTCTATATGCTATAATTATTGTTAACCATACCTTTGATAAGAAATATTGATAGCACCCGAAGCAGTATCAGCAATGGCAGCAAACGCTTCTTGAGACAAGTCAATGGTTCCCCTACAGGATGCTGGTGGACAGAGGTCGACAATCTTCACCAACACCGCTCCGCTTCCTTGACAAGGAAACGGAGTTCCAGCGTTTGTCCCGCTCACACAGTTTACTTGATAATATTGCCCGCAAGCAGCACCATCATTCCATATAGCTTCACTTGCTGCCGCTATCATTACCCCTTGATCTTCGAAACCGTAACAAGCAGAAGCTGAAACAAAAACACAAAAATATATTCATTTGCTCATGCATATATATACTTAATTTGTCAATATAATGACATTAATCAAGTTGAATAAGATTAATTACTGAAATGCTTACGCATATAGGGTGGAGTGTAATAGGTTGCAGTCCCGGAATTCTGAGCGGAAGCTATTGAAGTGCAGAATCTCAGAATTATGCATGACAGGAGAAAGAAGGAAATGTTGCTGGACTTCTTCATTTGAAATGCCATTGATGTCAAGGAACAAAAATAGCTGTAGCTAGGCTCGGAGAAGAAAATATAATTCTATATATGAAAGCTAAAACTTGGGAGCGATGTGATACGCTGCATGGAGATATGAAGGATTATTGATTTATAGGGCGAGATGTTCATAATTAATTGATAAATACAATGTTTTTGTTGATTTTATTCTGAGATTTTGTTGCATAAAAGCACTTTTTTTCTTTGTCAGTAACTGAGGGCGGTCATGCATGCAGCCCTCAGGGAAATTCCAAAACAAGTTCCCCGCATCTTTGTATATATTCAGGACCGGATATTCCTGCACAAAGTTTTCAGAAATATTGACATTTACACTGTGATACATAACACAAACTTTTCATCGAACGGGTTTGATTATCTGAAATTGAAGCCTCTTAAATTTATTTGTGTAAGAGAAAATACAATTTCCGTGATGGGTAGTTATTAAATTAAATTTTTTATATATCTTACACACGTCTCATATAATCTTTAAAAGTTTAGAATAGTTCAAAGGATCCTGATTTTTGGGTAATATCTATCTATCTATCTATGTTTGCACTAAATTTTTGCAAGGGCTAGGCAAACTAGTAAAATTTATAATTTATAGAAAATTGTAGAGAAGAGTGGAGTCCTTTTGGTCTCCGAATCGTCTAAAACTCGTCACTATTGAGGGGTGTTGATGTTTCAAAGGTTAGATATCTGCTATCTTCATAAACTATAGAGGAAAGCCAAAAAAAAAAAGAAGAAGAAGAAGAAGAAT
>JAWDEX010166148.1:0-17040 GCA_035221805.1 Trichilia hirta | reverse complement strand
GTTTTAGATAATTGTATTATCTTTAATATACCACTTATCTCAGGTTAATTCAAAATTTTTATCAAAAGTTATGTCAAAAATATTAAAGTAAGGTTAGGCTGAACTTGAATAGTAAATGAGTTTGCTTAATAGATTCGAAACTATAACTTGGAGTTCAAAATGGTAGTTGGTTCAAATATAAAAATTTAAACTCATTGAGTCTTCTTTCTATAAAAATAAGAATCACCTTAAAATCTCTCTTGATTGAAAAGATACAACCTTTTTACTTTTACTGCATTAAAGATGAAAATAAACAGCAATTATCAATAAACTAAAATTTATTGCAAAAACTAGAAATATGTATAATTTGATCAAATTAATTATATTTTTAAGTGTAAAATGATAAATTTAAACCTTAATATTCATACACTTTTATGCACTTATCAGTACCTAAGAGAAAAAAATGGGGGCATGATGGCCAAATCCCAATATTTTAGTAGAATTAGATCTGTCAGAGCGGACAGCAGCGATCGCACTGCTTAGTAATTTTTCTTGCCTCTTTTTGGTTCTGAGTCTTTTTCTCATCAACTGCAGGGAGCTCTTATTGTTATTCAAGGTATCTTGAGGTGGAATCGAAGCCTTACCCTTCTCCTTTACTGGGGCCTAGGGTGCCTTTTACCGATGCAAAGGAGGAGGTGGTGGCATTTGTTCGTAACCCGTTCTTTTGCCAACCTTCCTAGCTATGACTAGTCACTCAAAAATAGAAGGACTTTGCTCTTTTTTAGACATCTCTATAAAATAAATAAAATGAAGTTAACCTCTAGCATAAAGGCAGCAAGACAACTGACTCTTACACTTCACTTTTATTCGATTTAGGACAATGCGAGAAAAGTGAGACCTAACGACATTATTCTCTCTCTCGACTCATGACCTAAAGCGAGGCGGCCTTCTTAAGTCTTAACTGATCCAAATTAGTTCAAGATTTTTTTCTCAGCAGTAAGGTCCCATTCACCTCTAACAAAGAATAACTTATCCTTTTAATATTTATTATTAGAAGGATTCTCCCTCATCGAATTAAGAGTTCCCGACCTAGTTTGCAGGTAATACCATTTGGGACTTAATCCAAAATTCTTTTTTAGTATGTATACGTACGCCACCTCACGAATATTGAAAAGTTCGTCAAAATATTCTTTCCATAGCACGTATAGTCTAGCCAAAATTCTCTAATTATTGGGGATGAGTTGATATAAAAGAATCTAAAATAAGTTAATAGGCTGATGAAAAATAATTAAAGTGGTAGCCTCACTCCTAATAGGAACAATTCTTCATTAAAGGTAATTCTCCAGGTAGGGTTCAGCTCAATATTTTGCCTCTCTAGAAAACTCGCATGGACACTAGCCTGTCCACCTTATAAGCATCCTGATATAAGCAGAGGTCTTACTCACTTATTATAAAAGAAATTGATCAGTCTTATAGTCAATCCTAATTTTAAGGGGGATGGAGTCGGTAGTAAACCCATCATCGCTCGGGCTTAGAGATGAGCTAGATTCTAGGTCAACGTCAACGATACCCTGAGACAACTGACCTCGAGATATGACTTTAATGCTCTCACTACTAGTGCTCATCTCCTACAGGCGCATAATATATAGTCAGGATGGCGATGGAATAAAGTACAACATTTTTCTGAGGCCAACAAACATTATTAGCCTTGAAATTACAATCTATCCTAAGCAACAAGCACTCTTTGCTCGCCTTCGTAACCCTAGGATCCTGCTACTAATATGAATTCAATCCCTAAGCACTTCTCATTTTTAAAGAACAAAAACCCCTGATGTATTCTTCCCTCTCAAGCAACAAAATACGCTGTAATACAACCACAAACAAAATATATAAAATAAAGCGTACAGAAACAATTTCTTATTGATTAAATGGGTGTAAGAGTGAAGGCAAAAAATAACTTGGAGTTGCTGAAAGCAAGCAGGGCTAGGGAGTAAAAAGCTGAAGGCGATTGAGCAGCAGTTAAAACCAGCAAATATGTGAAATAAAAAAAAAAAAGGCAAAAGAGGGTATTTATAGCAAGCTCAAAGACAGCAAAGCGCGTAGTGTGTCCCCAAAGTCACCTTGTTAGAGGCTAAAATTTTGCCATGTTATAAAGTAATGATGAGGCACCCTAGAGCACCTCATCTGTTCAAAAACATTCCTTCAAGTACTTACACATGGCGACATCACAAACTGTGAAAAAATGCCTAGTTATCGTTGCATCTTTTTAGAAACGATGAATTAGAAATCAAAGCACTAGCATTTAATAGAATCCATTAACAATTTTGAATACTCATTAGCCTAAGTCAACTCCCAAATGGAGCCAGATAATTGAAGCTACTTAATTCGCTTTCACTTTATGACAACAGAAACTTAGAGGGCTTATATTGATGATTTTACCGATCCTGTATTTCCCAACCCTAGCTATTATTAAGTGGGTTACTTGACCAAGCTCTGGTCACCTCGGTATCCTGATCGCTATCTTAATTATCGAGATGACCCAATTTTGACATTTTAAAAATGAGAGATTCGAATGGGATAAGCGTGTATATTTTTTAAAGAATAGCTTGAATGTCCTATCACATTAAGAGGCATCATGCCCTATAAACTGCAGGCATTTATTGCACCACCTTAGCCCGACATAAAGACGTGGTAAAAGGTCCTACCAGATGACCATACCTTACTCTGTCTAATCAGACTCCTATTCTCCGATACTCGCACGTGTAAAGACCTTATAAATAGTAAAATTGCTACATAAAAAGGAGTTTTTTTTTATCTTTTTGAACCCTGTGAGAGAAAAAATAGAGTTTAACTAGCAATGACCAGCCCTCCCCCATAAATATTTTCTAAACCTAATATCCCAAATCAATAAATTACTCAAATATTCTTAATTCGTTCTCTCTTTAACTTGATCTTAGATGATTCACTGATTTGAGCATCGAAGTTTATATACTGATAATCCGACTTCACTCCTAACTTGTTTTTTTTAATTTTAGATAGTCCCCCATGAGTCTTTATCTGGAGCTGGATACTGTTCTGCACGATCTCTATATCAATCGTAACAGTAAAATCGTTATAGTGCATTAAATTTTTCGCCGAAAAAGAATTTAAGCATCAACAAATACAAGAGCATATTTTCGTATACTCTAAAAGCATCAACCAAAATTAACTAAGACTAGGTATCACTACTACAAAATAAAAACTAATTAGATCTAGTATCGTTACTTAAATATAAAGTATCAAATTAATAAGTACCAAAGCCATTTTAATTCCAATATACACCTCAAACACAAGATATATACAGTACAAGTAGTTTGTATTTCAATGTAAGAGTCAAAAAAAAAAAAATCAAAATTACCAAAAGATCTAAAGAGAGAATAAGAGAAGCCCAAAATATTGACAACAAATACGAAAGACCTAAAAGGAAACTAAAAAAATAAATAAATAAGACTCAAAAGTGTACAAAAAAAGCGGAATAAAAAATTAAGAGGCTCAATTAATCGATCTTAACATTTTTCTGACTTTTCTTTTAATGAGTTTATGTACATCTTTTATATAACCGAGTGTTAAAAATTCACTATCTTCTACTAAGAAAGTAAAAAAAAATTTACTTTAGGATCAGGTAAAGTTTTGTGTCAATAAAATTATCACCATTGACGTTGAGTTCAACTTTCCACGTTATTAATTAACTGTGCAATCCATGCCAATTTTGTACACATATTTGCTGGTGAACTGAATTTTATCTAAGCAAGACTTCTTACTCCATGTTTTAGTAGTTATTTATGTTTAACTTTTCGATCGAGTTTTAAATTTGGTGCATACAAAATAAGGATATAATTAAAAAATAAAAATAAAATGAATTTTGTGCTTTTTTTCCACTGCGGGTACAGAAAATACGTCAAAGTTCAATGATTAAAAATAACTAACGACATTTGATATTTTTCATTTTAAAATAAAATTATAAAAAAATATTTAATAACACTAATTTTTAATAAAATTTAATATTTTAATTTAAGTTTGTCTCACAGTGACAATTACTAATATTATAACACCTCAATTTTGAATAAGTTTAAAAATTATTGATAGAGTAATTTTTGAAATATAAATTATTTATATATATTCATGTGTACAAATTATTATGGCATTATAGTATCAGTTAATAAAAATATAAGATTAACGTAATTAATAATATAAATAAAGTAAAAAGTTAATATTATTGTGTCGCATTAATTTATATCATAAATTTATATAAAAAAATTTGTACCTTTATTATTATTTTTTTTATTAATAAACAAATATTTTAAAAATAATACTTCTCAATGAAGTTGCGTTTTTCTGAAGTAGTATAGATAACTAACTTGATTTGTTAAAAGAATTGTGAATTAACTTAATTAAATGAAATTATAACGGCCTAAACTTTTCTGCAATTGAAAGCCACACCGATACTAGGTTAATTTATTAAAATGGTTCTCGAAAAAAACTATTTGATTAAAAAATCATCTTAAAATTTTTATATTTTTTCTACATTTAAATTATTTTAGACTTTAGACCTCAAATTTTGTTTGATATCATTTATACCATGTACATATAAATAAATAAATAAATAAATAAAAATAAATCTCTCACAACATAAATATTTCAAAACGCTACTCTCTCGTAAAAAAATATGCTTAGTTAATTATTTTTACATCATTTACTCCAGGGTGTTTTGTTTTGTTTTGTTTTTTAACTCACGGGAAAATCAAGTAATGAGCACATCATATGGAGCCATCGCATGGATCTCAAGTCTGCGTGTTGGAGTTTTCACGTTCTTTTTAACATGCACAACCTCCAAGTTTGCGTGAATAATATTGTAGGTAATTTCATCAATGCCCATGCAATAACACTTTCTTCAGTTACAAAACCATTCGCTTAATTGTTTCTGAGAATAGGATAACGTATATTGCTTTGTTTTAGTTTGTTTATTGCACTTGCACTTTCTGATTGAAGAAGGAAGAAAGGAAGATCACTCCCAAAGATAAGCCTAACTTGCCTCGTATCTATGGACCACATCATTCTCGTCTTGACATTAATACATTACTTAATCTCTCAACTCTTTTTCTCTTCTCAACACGAGCGTTCACTCCTTCCACGTTGCATTAAAAAGCAACCTACGCTCCTTTTTCAACTCTATATAATCCTTCACAGGAAACAATCTTTAACCACCGTCAGCCTTCTCTATCTATCTCTCTTTTTCTTCTATATCTCTTCATCATGGCCTACCCATTAACTCCTGCGTCACCGCCCCTGAAAGATGAGCTCGACATTGTCATACCCACCATTAGAAACTTGGATTTCTTAGAGATGTGGAGGCCATTCTTTCAGCCTTACCATCTCATCATTGTCCAAGATGGGGATCCGGCCAAAACGATCGGGGTTCCAGAAGGTTTCGACTACGAGTTGTACAACAGGAATGATCTGAATCTGATTCTTGGACCCAAGGCAAGCTGCATTTCGTTCAAGGACTCTGCTTGTCGATGCTTTGGATTCTTGGTTTCCAAAAAGAAGTACATTTTCACCATTGACGATGATTGCTTTGTAAGCTTCGTTTTCGTCATGTTTGTAATTTTGCTTATTTATATTTTAATTTTCTGGCTTCCTGTGTGCTCGATGGCTGAGTTTGATTTGGGTTATTGTGGTATTTAGGCCGATTGATTATGTGAACAGTATCATATCTACGCTGTTGATTTGGTTGGAGAAGCCGTGGAATATTCTCGGCCCACCACCTCATTTACGGTTGACTGGAGACTCCAAAAGTGACCCCGTATTTATAGAAGTGGGGTCCACTTATTTTAAAATTTTGGAGAAGTAGGACTCAGCTCACCACTAAACGAGATAGCAAGTGGTCCCATGCACTTAAGTCGTTCTCATTAGTTTGACTGAAAAGCACACCTATTGACCATACTCCCATCTCACAGTTCGACACATGCCAAGTGTAGGAAATAAGATCTCAATTTTCTGCTAACCTGATTTTCGTGGACCAAATGCAGAGAAAAGCCGAGGGCTGTAGGGCCCTTTTTCCTTGTGAACCTAATCATGAATGATTTTATGCACTCCAACGAACCTTTTGCCTGAAATCTTTCCTAGATAATTGCAATTTGCTTAGTCGAAATTGTAACTGTTCCTTCTTTTTTTTATTACTTTTTTTTTAACAAATACCTTTAGAAAATGAAAAGGTAACATCTATTTTTTTGGTTGTGTTGTGAAGGTGGCGAAGGATCCAAGTGGGCAAGAGATCGATGCATTAGCACAACACATACAGAATTTGCTGAAACCATCAACGCCGTTCTTCTTCAACACCCTGTATGATCCATATAGGGATGGAGCTGACTTTGTTCGAGGATATCCATTTAGCTTAAGGGAAGGAGTACCTACTGCTATTTCTCATGGACTCTGGCTTAACATACCAGATTACGATGCCCCTACTCAGCTTGTCAAGCCTCTTGAGCGCAACTCAAGGTTAATTTTATTGCTAATTAAACCACCACCGCAATCGCTTGACATCATAAAAACTTATTTCCAGAATAATAATAATTTTCTTGAATTGATATTATTTAGTGTAGTGCTGTTTGTTAATTGTGTATTGATTTTAGTTCTCACAGGTATGTGGATGCCGTTATGACTATCCCAAAGGGCACTCTATTCCCAATGTGTGGAATGAACCTCGCTTTTAACAGGGAACTCATAGGCCCTGCTATGTATTTCGGGCTCATGGGTGATGGTCAACCCATTGGAAGATATGATGATATGTGGGCTGGCTGGTGTGCCAAGGTATATATATTTTCTTACTGTTGATCAATCTGAAGCTGCACTAAGAATTAATCTGAGTTGTTCAATTATTTTTGTAGGTGATTTGTGATCATTTGAGTCTTGGAGTGAAAACAGGGTTGCCGTACATATGGCACAGTAAGGCTAGCAACCCATTTGTGAATCTGAAGAAGGAATACCAGGGAATTTATTGGCAGGAAGAGATAATTCCATTTTTCCAATCTGTAACTCTCCCGCAGGAATGTACGACCGTTCAGAAATGCTACATTGAGCTCTCCAAGCAGGTGAAGGAGAAGCTTGGACCTATTGATCCTTACTTTCAGAAACTTGGAGATGCCATGGTAGCCTGGATTGAAGCTTGGGATGAGCTCAACTCACCAGTCAAAGTCCAAGACCAAGACCAAGCAGCTGTTTCTCAATCCAATGGACTGAAGAAGAAGGATGATACCTCTCCAAAACCAAAGTAGATAGAGATTAGTCTCTTGGTGCTTACATCCTAATTGGTGTTCTAATATTTGTGCTTTACAGCTTTAGACTGTTGATCTATATATGCTGCTTCTTTGTTTTCGCTGCCTTTGCGTTATGTATTGGCATGTTTTATTAGAGTATTGTAATTTTACGTCTTTACAAACAAAGATTTTTTCGTTTTAGAATTATTTAGGGATGGGTACGATAAAATTTATTGTGAGCATCAATATGAGCTATTTATTAGTCATATCAAAATCGCAAACAATAATACAATTAATTTATTTAGAATACATGACACTATTTATTTAATCATGATTAATAAATAAATTGCATCCGTATTATATACGATTAAAAATAATTACTCATTTAATTTGATTAAACACAATTAATAAATATAAAAATAAATTTGATTCATTTAATTTTAATATAAATTTTCTTAAAAAAAGTTAAGTATAAAATTTAACTTAATATCTAAAATAAATATAATATTACCTAAAAATAATTAAGCATGTTTAATAAATAAATCACATTTGTGTTATATATGATTAAACACAATTACTAATTTTAATATGATTAAACATAAATTTGATCAATTTAACTTTAATATAAATTTTCTTAAAAAAAGTTAAATATAAAACTTAATCTAATATCTAAAATAAATATAATATTACCTAAAATTAATTATAAAGAAGTGAACATAATTATTAGAAATATAAAACCTTAGGGTATATCGAGTTGAACATATGACTATTCATATTTTATGCAGTTTACAGCACACTTGAGACTTTAAATTTTCCAAAAACATTTGTGGCTATTATAATTTCACTATTACAAGTTATTAGCGCTTATTTGCATATAATTCAAATTTTAAAAATAAGTATACATTATTACAATTATTGAGAGAAATTATTATTGTTTATTTCTATGTATTTAAATTTTGGGACATAAATGGGTATTATTAGATAGTATAAAGGGTTATTGGAAACTATCCTTAACAGACTCCATTATCTACAATAAATAAATATACTAAAGTGTATATTAAACATAGTAGAAGTATATTAAGCAGGCTACATACTCCTGCTTAAACCATTTTGATAATTAAGTTGATATGCTAATATTTTTTTATACAATTATTAGGTAAGTTTATTTAGTATCAATTCAATTATGTTACATATTTATTTAATAGGACATGAACTAGCATAAAGGTTCAACGCTGATATGAATTTTGATTTAAACAAATTCATATTTTTTGATTGATGGTTAATAAATTAAAGAATAATAAAAATATCTCAATTTTACATAAATAAAAATATACACTTATTAAAAAAAAAAAAGGTAAACTTGATTAATAAACTATCCAAATTTTACAAATTAACACTTCCCCTAATCATCCGTAATTGCTACCGGTTATATACAGCCATAAACCGATGAAAGATTTTAAATGTATCCGTATGCATTTTTCACCGTTTTCCTTTTCGTTCTCCACTGTTCACCTTTATGACTCTTACATAAGCACTCTTTTTTTTTTTTTTTCTTTTTATAACAAAAAAATACTTTTGTACTCAACTATCACTACAACGTATAATTATACACGAGATCAGATATTTATTTTTAAAATTACGTATTCATAAATCATACAGTATTCGTTTTATATTGACTAAAACGCATATACAAAAATTACACTACAATGATACTAAGTATAATACAAAATTTCGACTTACACCTTAACGCGTCTATCGAAATAAAATTATAACAACTTAAACTCAGAACCACAATACAAATACAAAACATAACCTAAGTCTTTTATCACTAGATCACCCCAATCGGATGCACATAAGCACTCGTTATCATTAGGGGTAGTCGATCCACTTTAAATTAATTTAATCAGTTAATTAATTAACTCAGTTTGAATTAATTTAAAAAATATTTAAATTAATTTATAAATTAATATTTTTTAAATTTTTATGCTATATTTGAATTTTGAATTATATTAATTTTAAATTATCAATTTGTTAGTTTTAAATTATTTACAAATAATATATTGTAAATTATTTAAAATATTTTTACATCAAGAATAATAGTTTTTGATATTAATAATTGAATTTGAGATTTTTTGTTAAATATTTTAACATGTGTTTATAAAATCTAATTATTTACATTTATTACTTTATGCTTACGACATATAATTATAAAATAAATTAAAATTAATTTTTTTTCTCTTTTATATTTAACATACTCAATCTGCAAATTTAAATTACTAGTTAAAATTAATTTATAATATATTATTAAATTAAATTGAATTAAATTAAATTATTGTCTGTAGATATATTTTATAACATACCCGTTAAATCGAAATTTTGACTTAAAATGCATTTTTCCACCCCTCGTTGTCAGTACTGTACTTATCATCCCATACAAAGAAAGTCATCTAAACACAACTTTACGTGCCGTTCACGAAACCTCTTTCTATGGTTTGTGAGGTCTGCGACTCCTCGAAGGTCGCTTTCTATAATCTATATTTAAACAATTCAACTTTACCCGTGCTTAGTGTAATTGGACGTTGGCCATTAGCCGCCCACCTTTTTTAAATTCATAGACGCTCTTTGTCTCTTAATTCCAATTTCATAAACCTTCTCTCCTCGTACGCTTCTACGTTTCTTCATCATCATCCTGAATGTAAATATTAATTAATTAGCTTTCATATATATATATATATATATATATATATATATTGAATGTAAATATTAATTAATTAGCTTTCATATATATATATATATCAGAATCAAGATCAGTCCCGTATGGTTCATGATTTCCTATACTTCTTACTGATTGTTCATCAAGGATTTTAGCTTCTTATTCCTCCTTAAACATGGCAAATATTCCTCACGCAGAGTTTTATGGTCAAAATATTGGCCATGAGAAGGGTTATATGACAGATGCAGTGACTAGAATTCAACTTTCCTCGGATACAACAAAGGTTTCTGAGAGTGGAAGCTCTTATAGTTTTGGGAAAGTGAATAAAGAAGACAACAACGGGATCAGAAAGCATAGGTATGCGTTTCAAACAAGAAGCCAGGTTGATATACTCGATGATGGTTATCGATGGAGGAAATATGGGCAAAAAATAGTTAAGAACAGCAAGTTCCCCAGGTTAGTAACATTTCCCTAGCCTATATTTCATTGTTTGCATGAAATTGAAAGCAAAACTATTGGTTACTGCTACTGCCAGGAACAAGAAAACACGCCTAACAGATATACAAAACCAGAAAGCTAGATCGAGAATCCAGAAACCAATCTGGCAAAAATAGAAAACCTCAAACTTCCAGACCACCAACTCCCAAATGAATCAAACCACAAGAAAGAATTAGAGAAGAAGAGAAGTAAACAATGAACAATATTTCATCTCCTGTCTTTTATTAGAAAACTGAAGGAAATTACAAGATCTGCTCCGTCTAAAACTGACTAAGCAAACTGGATTATACACACAAGTTAACAGCCAATACTTACTCTTATTATTCCCTCTAAAAGACTATTTTGACCTTCTGGTTAAACCCAACACCTCTACAGCTACAATCTCCTGCATTCTTGCTCACGGGAACTAAAATGTAACCTCACTTAATTTGTGTCAATGAATCACATGTCAACAGTTATAGTTGTAGAGGACGATAAAAAACAGACGCAAGAAAATTTCAAGGAAGATCTCATTCTCAATTCCAATTTGGTTCTTCGCATTTTGTGTCGAGGAACCAGTGACGTCTCATTGCATTGTATTTTATATGGTTCTGTTGTAAGGAATTCAGAATCGCATTCAATAAGATGTCTGTCAAATTTTGCATGTATGAGTTATGACTAATATCCATTAAATGTATGTCAATGTAAGTGATACATTTACGAGAATTTTTTTCAGAAGATATATATCAAGTTTTTAGTCAAACCAACGATAGAAACTCTCGCTAATAATTTTCCCCGTTTAATCACTCTTATCTTTTCTAATTAACTTGTACATGATTCCTTTCTACAGAAGTTATTACAAATGTACGCAAAAGGGGTGCAATGTCAAGAAGCAAGTACAGCGCAATTCCAAAGACGAAGAAATTGTTGTGACAACCTATGAAGGAATGCACTCGCATCCAATCGGAAGACTCACAGACAGCTTTGAACACATCCTGCTACAAACATATAATACTAATTCTTAATGACGGTGGCTTGTATCTTTCAAAGAGGTTGAATGCGCAGATTTTGCATGCGAAGGTTAAGTCTGCTAGCTAGCTAGCTATTTACCCCGATCTGCGACTAATTCATATATATATATATATATATTATGAAACATGAGATATCGGATTTATTTCTGGTCTGTAATATTGCCTTCAATTTCCTCATTGCTGAAGCTGTCCTTTCAACTCTAATTTTCACGTCATATCCGCATCCTTTATCCTGTCTTATCACCTACAGAAACTTAATTATTCCATGCATGCACAATTCCAGATGCTCATACGGTTCTAAAGTTCTTCTGTAATTTTCCTCGATTGATGTGAGTCATTGTCGTCTTTTGATCAATTCAGCTTTGAAGGATTCAAAGAACTTGAATCTTCTTCACTTTAAGAAAACGTGTTAAAATTCTTTCATGGCTTGGATCCCCTTCCGTTTGGTACTCAAGTGCTTCCCATTTTAAAAATCATGCCTGAAATTATCGTGTCATTCTAGGAACGCCAAAAGGGTAATGCTAGTTGGATTGATAAACTACTTCAATATAATTATCTAAATTTTTACCTTCAAACTTAAATTTATAATTCAAGTAAAATTCAATAATTTGTAAATCGCTCGCCAAATTTTAAAACAGTTTTGATTTCATAGTTTTAGGTTTGAATTCTCACGATAAAATTAAAAATAATTACTTAAATGTAAACATCAATAATTCTTTAAATAAAAATTAAACTTATATTAGAAAAAAATGTTAAATCATTTAAATACAATTATTTAGACTCTTATTTTTTAAAATATTTTAAAACATATTTCAAACCGTATATGACATTACATTAATTCATAATTAAAATATATCATAAATACTATTAAATTTTAAAAAGCTTAATTATTTAATAGATAAATATTACTTCACTTACTATATTATTTAAAATACTCAGTATATGTTATTCTTGGATCAAAAGTTATAATGTTGTGACTGTATGGTACGCACCATTAAATTTTTCGATTTCTTAGTTCGTTACATTTTCTAATTCTTACGTTATAACTTCTAAATCTTTAGTTATTTATAAAATACAACAAATAAAAATTGATAATTATAAGTATAACAAAAAATTTGAGAAGTATAACTAAAAGTTTGGTGGTACGCTTTATACAGTTGAGAACTTCTCTTGATAAAAAAGAAATGTACGAGCTTAATTCAACTCACTCTAATGTTCTATTTTTAATCTCTTGGCCTCAAAAATTTATTTTTTAATTATTATTATAGCATGGTAGATACTCTAGCTATTGCCAACAGTAAATGAATCGTAAATTTTTTTTCTAATAATACCATGTTTTCAAATTCAATTTATTAACCCCGTTGAGAGAGTATTTCATAGTCATCACATAATTCATGGTTTAAATATGTCAATAATATAAAAAATGTCACAAAACTATAATGACATCAAAATTGAATTTTTCTTTTTGGAACCTCTTTGTTTTCTTTGCTTGCCAAGTATTTTCTATTTTTGGCATGGCAAATATTCTGGCCAACAATCAACGACACTAATAACAATACAATAGAAATTGATGACCCAAATAGATACTCTAACTAATAGCTTTTTATTTCGGAGGTGCATAAAAGATTTTGACATACTTCTCATCTTAATAACTTTTAGATATGTAAATGTAATCGCATGTGTTATTAGAATTGTAGATATAAGATTCGATTTATTTTCAACTAACCAGTCATTGCATAGAAAAAGTCAAATAAAAAGCACTATCTTCATCCTAAATGCCAATTAGTTGGATATACACGTAATAAACTTTTGTAAATTCGATGCATGATTTATTGTAGATAATATACTTTCAGAAGGTTTTAAACTCGAGTAATTTGATTATATTTCATCCAAAAGGATAATCCAATTTCATTTTACAAGATTCTACCGATATGTTGAGCCCAAGAGCACTGTAATGCTTTGTTTAGAGGGATTATTTACGTTGCCATTTGTGAACCTCATTCACAATATACTCACTTTTTATTATATTTATGAATATGCATGTGCATGTGCATAATTAACAAATAAAAATTTTATTTTAAAATTTTAAATACAACGACTTCAATGATATTAAATATTAATTTTATTTATAAATAAATTTAAACAATACTTTTTAAATTTAAATAATATAAAAATAAAAATTGATTCAATTTATAAAAGTGTCAACACTTTGTAAAGGGATTGATACTTATTGAAGAAGTATTGATATAGGCAAAATTTTGAAGAGTTATAAAAAAATTATAAAGTTAAACCATATTAACACTTTCGAAAAAAATATTGATACTTTATGGAGGAATCGACATTTTCAAAGAAAGTATCGATACATTTAAGTTGGAGTATTTTAATATCAATAAATGCAAAATTTTAGAGAATTGAAAGAAAATTATAAGTTAAAACAAATCAACACTTTTGATAAATTATCAATACTTAAAAGAGAAAATGTTGATTCGGGTTACAAAAGTATCGACATATTTAGAAGAATACAAGAACAAATTTGAGGCGGATCTACATTCTTCCTTCACAAATTATTTGTTTTGTCCCCTCTAAAATTTTCTTAACTTTGTTACTTCAAAGGCATGTTTGTAATTACACAAGACCCTATGTATAGAGGTCAAACATGCTAGGAGATCATTTCTCTTTTCTCTCTCTTTTTGTCTCTTCTTTTTTTTGGTCTCTTCTTTTCTTTTCTTTCCCAAAGGCATATCTTCATTCTCTTTACAAATTTCTTTCTTTTTCTTAAATTTTTTGCTTAAATTAACAAGAAATCAACACTTTAAAACATTTTTGAAGTTTTCATTGCAGATATGGCAAGAAATAACATAGAAAAAAAATCCAAAATTCAAACTAAGTTTAGGAGTTTTACATTCCGATGATTCTAATAAGTTTTCAAAGGCATTATTCAATTGTGGTAAACTTTTTAACGCATTTTAAAGTTTTGATTTATAATTTATTCATAATTTGTACATGAATTTTACTGTTCAATATTTGATTCACAATTAGCAGTAGTAGAAAGCTATGATTTAAGTTAAATAATGTTATTAATATATTAGAATAAGCTAAACAAAAATTGATATTTATGAAAATGGAAATGATTTTAAAAAAACTATATTTGGACAGTAAGTTAGAATTGATTTAAGTTTAAGATTTAATGGATAAATATTTTAATAAAGAAGGTTATAGAATTTTATTGATGAAAATTGATTAAATGGCCACTATTAGATTAAGCATCAATAATTATGTGTCGACTTAGGATATTTGATTTAATACATATGAGTATTTCATAACATTTAAAGTATGAAAATTAATGTAAATATCTATGTGTATATAATAGACACCAATAACTCAAGAGAGAAAATCACTTGAGGTGAAGATCATTAGCTAGTGTTTACTCTTCTTGAATAATGAGTGGACCTTTACATGTTTATATCTTTTTAAATATTTTAATTGAACTAAATATTTTACAAACAAATTAATTATTTTATATATTATTGTTATTAATAATTATGAAAGATATTAAAATATTAATTTAAATAATAATTATACATTGACCTATGATACATTTGATGTATGTATGAGACCTATAAGGATAAATATAATTTTGATAATAATAAGATTGTATTATATTATTTATATTCAGTGTTATATGATTAGATTTTACAATGACTGTTTTACTGGTGATGTAGTAATGGGCCGGTATTAGTATATTTACTGTAGTTATAGAGAAGTAGCCTATGCATAAACCTATGTAAAGGTTGCCAACAAGTCATGCATAGATGGGACAGGTATAAAGGAGATTGTAGATGTCTTTGTGATATGGAGTAGTCCACCTGTAAGAGAGTAAGATTAAGGATAGTAATAAATATCACTACAAGGCTACTCGAGATCAATATTAGTAAAATAGACAGTGTTTTGATTTTATATATATATATATATATATGATATTTTGATTAAAGAGTTATTTGATATAAAATATTCACTGATGGTCTCAAGGTTACCTAAGGCCAAGTTAATCATTATGAAAGATGGCCAGTCTAAGAGTTTTTTTAAACAAATAGATCATAATTTTTAATTAAATAAAATATTTTAGATTTTTTGTATGATTAATTTATTCTAATATCTTTAACTTAAAATATTTATTTAGATATTTATATATAATAATCTACTTACAAAGTATATTCTAATATACTTACCCCAAATATACTCTCTCACAAAGCCCCCAAATAGTGACATCTCTACTAGCTAGGAGATCCACAGAGGTTTCAGCAATTTTTTCTTTTTGCACTATCAAGTTATCCTTGGGGAGCAACACTTCCTACTCAAAAGCTGTGGCAACAGATTTTGCAACAACCTACTTCTCCTACTTGGACTTCACCTTATCCCATCCTTGAAGGTCTTTCTCCCTCTTTTTATTCAATGACAAATTTTTTTCTTCAATCTTTTCACCTTCTAGCTTTGGGCAATAGTACTTTGAATATGGAACTTTATCTATTTTTGCTAGTGTTCTAGCACTCGTTATATCTAAAAAAACTCGATGTTAAAAGCTTGATCTAGAATTTGATAAAAACAAGAGAAGCTAATGGATACTTACCAAAATTAAGGAGTCTTAGACATAATTGATGGCCACCTTAGATTTTAGGTAGTCCATCTTTCAGTCAATAACTCCATCTGTAATATTTCGTATTTAAATTCAAGGGTATTTTGTTATTTTACTAAATCAAGGGTATTTTTGTCACTTTAAAATTTTTATTTGGGTAATATTTATAATTAATTAAGATTGTATTAATGTGTATTGAATATTTTGAGAGATTTTGGTTGAAGTTCAATAAATTCAGAAAAGTTTTTCATTAGGCACTATTTGTACACCTAAACTTTTGAGCCAAATTTTTTTTAATCAAGAGGTTAAACTAATGATCCATTTATTTATATTAAAAGAGACTAGAAACACAATCATATAAAAATAAAAATAAGTAAATTTAGAGTTAAAATAATAGAAAAATTAACATTTGAAATAGATTGTAGACTTGGATAATATTTTTTTAGGAGCCAGAGTGAAATTTTCTCAAGGAACCTGAGTGATATTTTTTATATATCGATCTCTGACTCAAAGATATCGATATATAAATTGAAGACGTCGATACTTATGTACGAGTGTCAATACATAGAGACGTAAATTGAGCAAAATTCGCTCTTTTTGAGCTGTCTATAGTATTTTAACTATATCTTGAGCTATAAAACATCGATCTAAATGATTCTTAGTGCATTAGAAAGATAATTTAATTATATACAATTTTTTTGTTGATTACTTCCTCTAATTAAGTTGTTTATTAATTCAAAATAATAGATTCGCGAGACCCATCTGGTAATTGAACAACTTTGAACACTCTTTAATTTTTAGAGAATAACTTTTTATAAAAATATTCAAATTTGGTGATTCTTGAGCCGTTAAAAATTTAAAAATTGGGTGATTCTTGAACCGTTGAAAATTTAAAAAAATTATCTACAATTT
>JAWDEX010166137.1:0-17043 GCA_035221805.1 Trichilia hirta | reverse complement strand
TGAACAGTTGGTTATTATAACGTTTTGTAAAAGCATATATAAATTTAAGGATAGTTTGTATTATTATGAATATTATTCGGCTCGAGTATATTTCATTTGCAGTCATCAATATTAGATGCAGGTCATAATAAATTCAAATATATCAAATCAGTTAGACAGGCTTAGGATGATAGTAGAATCTATCATTTGTCGATAACATCACTGGATTTTGAAGATGTTACAACTAGTCTAAAAAAGTTCAAAGAGTTTATAAATAGTACTAGTAATCTAGGTAAAATTTTAACTGAGAGGAAGGTTTACTTGAGAGGAAGGTTTATTTAACTTATAAGGGCATTCCATGCATAAACTTATTGTAAGAATGATTTATAACTCTAACGCTTTTATATGCCTACTAGGTAATTTTGATACTTTAAAAAAAAACTTTTTAAGTTACTTCTTAGGCTCAACCAAATATTCACCAAAAAATTATTAATTTGTTAAATATTAATAATTTCTTTGATAGTTTGTTATCTTTTTTTGATTAAGTTATAGAATAATAATTTATCTCACACTCAATATGATAAATCTTAGTCTGTGCTTTAATGTTTGAGCAACTAATTGATAAATTAAAAGTTTTTATCTATAAATCATATTCAAGAGTAGTTTAAATAGATAAGTTAGTGAAAAATAATAAAAAGTGCAAATTAGATTTAACACTTCATCTATAACTGTTCTTTCTTATGGTTTGAATGATAGTATGATATTTTTTGTTTAGTTTATTATATGTCCTTTTAGTGAATTCAACCTTAGGTAATGTCTCCTATACTTTACCTTTCTATATTTAAATATTATAAATGATGTCTTCTATTAAATGAGATATGGATAATTAATGTTAAACAACGTTAAAATTATGATTATTATTATGTATTTATGTGTGTTTAAATATATTTTATTATATTGTAAAAAAAAAAGATTTACTAGCAAGCATCTAATTTCTCATGGATGATTGAGTAAAAGATTATTTTTTCCTTTTTTTAACTCTTGAGGCGTGTCCTAGTAATGTTACTATTATTTAATTTTGATTTTAAAATTCATAGGAAGATCTTCGTATTTACTTCTATTTAAATTATTCAAATTTATAAATTCTCACATTATTAGTTATTTCTTTATAGACCTATTATGCAAGAGTTTTATAGACAATTCTTATCACACACATATACTTTAATATATGATTATGAGTTACAAATTAAAAAATTGGCATTATTTGTTGTGATAATTTCATCAAAGATAATATATAAGGGTGTTGACTGAAAAAAATAAGAAAAAAAAGAGAAATCAAATATAAGCTTTGTTAGTAAGAGATAAAGATGAGCTATATTGTAGTGGCATACTTAGTTAAATAGGACAAGTATTGTATAAAAAAAAAAAATTAAATACAAGTATTTTGGTAAGGAGTAAGGATGAGGTATGCCTCAATGGCGTTCTTAACTATATATAGCAATTCATATATAAGAAAAATAGTGATTAATGAGCATTTCTACCTTAGTAAAACATATAGTAGTTTCTTAGCACCAAATACCTTAAGGCCAACTGGTCTTGGAGTTATTGGTTGATAAATTAGATTAAAAATACAAATTTTAAATAAATATTGCCCAAAGAATATTAACTTTAATGTAATAATAATAATTATTTTGGCCAATTAAGCCTTATAAGTAATATGTTACTCTAAACACAAAAGAAGATTTATAAATTTTTTTTTAAGGGTTTTGCAATTATTGTTCGAAAACTTACTTTTTAAAAGTTTACTTATTTAGAAATGTTAAAAAGAAGTAGAACAATAAATACTTTATTTGTGAGATTTTATTTCAAATCACTACTAAATATTATCGTTTTTAATAATAAGTTTATCAGAGTTTATTATGAGTACTTAAAAATATATTTTTAGTAAAGTTAAATTTATTACATTTCTATATGTATTTTTAACTTGAAATTTAAAATTAAATATATCAGTAATTATTATTTAATTTTTCTCTTGACGTAAAATTTGTAAAAGATTAGAATTTTTTTTCTTAAATTATGTAACCTTTTTTTATTAATAAAATATTTTAATTTTTATTTAATCTTATCTTATATCGTATTATGAAAGGTATAATTTAGACCTCTTACTTCTTTTATTTTACTTTATACTTTGTTATATATATTTTTATTTATTATTCTTTAATTTATTTTAGAATATTTTGTTTTCTATGTTATTTAAATTTGTGTAATTTACTTTTATACACATTAGTGAGATATTTTGTCCCTATTTGTTCTTTAATTTAAATAGGCATATTTTGTCCTCTATGTATATAAATTTATATAATTTACTTTTATACACATTAATGGAATATGTTGCCCTTATTTGTTCTTTAATTTAAATGGAGATATTTTATTTTTTATGTTATTTAAATTTATGTAATTTACTTTTATGCAAGTTATGGAATATTTTGCCCCAATTTGTTCTTTAATTTATGTCATTTTATGTGAAAATATTTTGTTTTCTATGTTATTTAAATTTATGCAATTTACTTTTATACATTTTAGTAGGATAATTTGCTTGTATTAGTTTTTTAATTTATATGGATATGACGAAAGTAAAGTTAAGATTGTGACCTTAGTATAGCCGTAATAGATAAGGCTATGCCTCAATGAAAGTCACACCAAAGTAAAGAAGTGATGGCTGCGATGAGTAGGAAAGAAGTAGAAGATTGTGTCAGGAGGACGATAAGAGATTTAGATGGCCAAAAGGAGAGTGGTTAGCAAGGAATCCATGAACATTCATCTCGTTCGAACCTATACTTAAATTCTTCTTTTTCTAATAACATATTGAAGCTTAGGCTCCTGCAAAAGTTTAAAATGCCTCAGATGACTTCTTATACTAAAAAAATTAACCTAACTCTACTTATGGATTTGTTTTAAAAAATGATGTTAATTTAAGAATTAACTAACCCCTAAATATATAGACTCTTCCCTCTAACTTTGAAAGAATAAGGAAGAAAGTGATATAAGAGCCTTCCTGTTAGGAGTATTTGTAGCTTTGAGCAATTAGTCGAATCATTTGTGAGTGAGTTCAAAGGCATAATGCTAAGCACTAAAAACCTAAGTTTTTTGTTAATGATAAAGTAGGGGTCGAATGAACCTTTAAGAAACTTTATTCGTAGATTCTATAAGGAGGTGATGGACTTGGGAGCTTTCATTACCCCTAGTCTTTAAAGGTTTAAAAGAAGATTGCACATGGATTAAGCGTAGTACGTATCCACAAGTAGTCCATCAATTCTTACGAGAAGGGTTGATGCTAGTTATTTAATAAAATTGAGATCGAGGGCCAAATACTATTAAGATAGAAAAAAGAGGGGTTGAGAACGACACCTTCAAAGGACTGGCCACACAACTTAAAGTCAAGGGGAGAATCGGACTGTAAGAAAAATCAAAGGGAAGGCCATAAGTTTCAATAACAAAAAGGATTAGGTCCTGCTAAGATTTAGGCCTAATAATATAAAAAGGCAAAGCATCCTAGAGTACTTGCACTAGAGGCAACACTTAAGAGGGTGAATCAGACTCAAGAATGGAAGTATAACTTCTTTAAAACCCCTTTATTCGAAGTGTTCGAAGATGCTAAATAGCAGGAATTGCTTATACCTCAGCCACAATGCATAAAGTTGAGGCCTTCAAGGTATAAAAAGGATAAATTTTATGAGCTCCACAAGGATTATATACCTGCCACTAACCAATGTGAAGATCTAAAAAATCAAGTAGAAATGTTGTTCAAGAATAACTATTTAAATAATTTCATGGTCGACCTCAGGAAGGAGCTCAACCCCCTGAAAGTAATTCACTTGAGTAAGAAGATCTTGAGCTATGTCAAATGACTATAATGATATTCAATGACCTCATAATAGTTAAAAACTCGAATAATTTAAGAAAAACTACTCTAAATACTCCCTTTCTAGCCATTTTACGAATGTTCATATGATAAATGTATGAGTGGATAAGAAACCTAAAATTGCCTCTATCTCTATCATGTTCATAGATAAAGATGAGGTGGATATCTATTATTCTCATGACAATACCCTAACGATAACTCTTAGAGTTGCTTTACTTTAAGTAAGTACAATTCTAATTGATATGGGAAGTTCTACAAACACCATCTTCAAGAAAATGTTTGATTCTTTAGGGATAAAGAATCTAAAACCCAGTCAGGTGAACGTTGCATTGCATGGGTTTAAGGATTCTTGTACTATCCCAGTATGAACAATTTAACTGCCTATTAGAATAGGAGATAAACCCTATTAAAAGACTACTATAGTGTAATTTTAGGTAGTGAACCTAAAGATACCATATGTTATGATCTTGAAAAGATCTATTCTCAGAATTAATAAGGCTGTAAAAGACATTTATTACCTAAAGTTGAAGTTTAAAGTAAGAGATAGGATTGGAATGATAAGAGAAACCAAAGAAAGCCAAATCATACTTCTCAACATATGTCAAAGGCTTCTATTACATCTCCAAAAGGTCTTTGAAGGTAAATTAGGAAAAAGTTATAACACAAGGGTAAACTTTGAAGTAAGACAAAGGACAAGAAAGAATCATTGATCAATTTGACAGGGCCCTTGGACAAATAAAACAGGGATCTATGGTTGACCCAATTGCTACTTTGGTGTTGGTTATGCTTGATGATAGATAATCAAAGAAAATGGTCAAATTTAGGTTCTAGTTGACACTTTATAAGAAGGAAAGGCTTGTAAGGTTACTCAAAAAAAATTTGGATGTATTTATATAAAACCATCAAAAATTCCAAGATTAGATCCTTGAATCATAACTCAGCACTTGGAGATCAATCCCTTATAACAAAAAAGAGAGTCTTCAACTTGGAATAGAGTTAAGTAGTTCAAATAGAGATAGATAAGCTACTTAAAGTAAGATTTATAGAGGAGGCCCTATACTCTGAATGGATGATGAATGTGGTTATGGTTAGAAAGGCTAAAGGTAGTTGTCGAATAGGCGTAAACTCCGTGAATCTTAATAAAGCGTGCTTGAAAGTTAGCTTTTACCACCTCGTATACATTTATTGGTATAATAAATGACAACACACAAGCTATTAAGTTTCATAGATGCCTTCTTAGGATACAATCAAACCAAGATGCTAAGCCCTAAAAAGAAAAAAAAAAAAAAAATTGCTTCCGTGATATACAGGGGCTTTAATGCTACAAGGTAATGTTATTTGGCTTGAAAAACATAGGAGTTTCATTTCAAAGACTAGTAAACAAGGTGTTTAAACCCTTAATTGGGAAAACAATGGAGATATATATTGACGATATGATTACCAATTCATTAACAGCTCAAGACATGTGTAATGTATAGAAGAATCGTTGTTGTTCTTAAGAAAATACCAAATGCAATTTAATCTCAAAAAATGTAAATTCGGAGTTTAACCCCAAAAAATGTAAATTTGGAGCCAGGTAAGAAAATTTTGTAATATTCATAATTAGCAAGGAATAGAAACAAATCTACAAAAAAATCAACGTTGTTATGAATTTAAAGTCTCCTTCAACTTTAAAAGAGTAGTAGAGTAATATAAAATTTAAGAAAATATTATATTTGATACATTTCAAAATTTTAAAAATTAAGTACACAAAAATTATTGTATATTTTTTGTGATATAATAATTCAGTGAGTACATATTTAATTCTTGTAAAGATATAAAGTAGCATCCTTATGGTAACAAAATTTTAAAAAATATAATTTATATCAAGTTCATCAATTTTTGTCTTTTAATAATAATAATAATAATAATAATTATAATTATTATTATTATTATTATTATTATTATTATAAACTTGGTTTATAACAATATTATCATGTTAAATTATAAAAATTTGTATATGTATTAAAAAATAATTCAATTAAAATTAATTTTATTCAATAGCATTTTTTAAAATGAGAGGTGTATGCACGTATAGGAGGACACGATTAATATGCGTTCATGTATATAAAGAAAACAGAAACATGTATAAATGGATCCAGATGAAATTTGAAACTCTTCCCTTTCCTTCAAAATTAATATGCACCGACAGGCTGACCTTTCATTCAGTCTTATCTCTGGCGTAACGTACGCTTTGCTCACGTGAACCACGTGGCCAAAAAAATGAAATATAATCAAACACTGGAGTAAATAACCAGTAATAACGTTAGAATCTCTAATGTTTTATAATTTCTCAAGGAAAGACATACATGGTTTATTTATATTAAACAGATCCCAATACCTTACTAAAAGGATTGAAAAATTAATGGAACAAAATTACATTAGAAGCACATTTAGGATAACTAACTTCTACTTAATTTTATAAGAAAATTATAAAATATGTCTAATAATATTAATTTTAAATGAATTCACTCATATTTTAATTAATATAACTAATATTTCACAACAATAATATCAGTTATAAATTAAAAGTCAAAGGTGAGTGTATAATTATAACACTTTAATATCAAATATATTTTTAAATTTTTTGAATTTCAAGAATTTAAGTAATAGATTGAATATTATTTTAAAGACAAAAGATATTGATATAATTTAAATCATTAAAAACATTAGAAAATATAAAAAAAATATATTAAATAAAAAGAGAGAGAAAGAAATAGATAATCTTATGTCCCTAAGTTAATCAACTGAAATTTAAAAATGTAAAATGAAATATATCTAAATAAAAAAATGTAAATTTAAACAACCTACTAAATTGATAAATATCTAAAATTTTTAATATATTTAAAAATATTTTACTTTTATTCTATATACTTTTTTGTATTGTGATCATCAAAATTCAATACGATAAATTATTAATATTATTGATTTAAAATTTTATATTTTTTTTATAAAATACAAATGATGTTTCAAATAGGTTGGTATACATTTATTAAATAATAGAATTTTACAATTTTAAATATTATTTATTGTAAATTTAACTATCAAATAAATATATACAATCTTGTTTAAATTGTATTTTTGAGATAAAAATATCAAACTTGGCAGCATTAGCGATGATAAATTGATAAGGTTAATTTAGTTGTTTCACGGTATTAATTCTTAAAGGATTTATTTGATATGAAAAGATAAATTGTATTCTTATTTAAGACAATACAAAAAGTCATAGAGCCATATGTTATTGTGGCATTAAATATTTATCTCATGGTGCGTCCGCACACTCTCACCAATCCCCGGAAGTTCTGAGAATATTCTTTATCAGTACGAGTCATTCTCTGCCAATAACAGAACGCGTTAACACTCATAGACTCGAAGGCGCGTACAGAAGATAAGCATGCGGGTTCCCTGATTCGAAATCTTAAAAGTATTTTCTATTCTTCCATTATATAGATTGATGGATACGTACCGTTTGTTAGGTTTCTCCTACGACATCACCACCGACACCTCCTTTGCCTTGTCAATTCATTTTCGTAGAATTTTTTTTTTTTTTTTTTTTTTTCTGGGAAAATACAAGGATCCTCTCATTCTTGCGCTTTATTTTTGTTTTATTTTAAAAATTATATGTAGACTCCCGGGTTTTCTTCATTAATTTTAATTAATAGATAATAAAATAAATATTAATTTAATGCGCAATTCCTTATAATAATTTTATGATATCTATGACATAAATTAGAATATAAATGTGTTACACTCTAATTTTACACCCATGATATTATGAATATAATGTTTATGGACAATTTAATTCAAATTTCTCCTTTTCTTTTTCTTTCTTTTGCGATCTTTTCTCGGAAATAAAAAGAAATGAAGCACACAAGAAAAACTTGTAAATTTTCAGAACTTTAGACAATTTAAACCTGTAAAGTTGCACTTCTTATATTTAAAACAAAAAAGGGAAAACTCAAGTATGGTACAATTATAATCACAAAACCTATCCCTCAATCAGCACCGTCATCTTCTGATGATGGTGATGAAAATGATGATGATGGATTTCTGCAGAACTCAAACTTCTTCTCCTCCATTTTCCCCACAGCAAAATGCCCCAATTGATCCACAATCTCCACCAAATTCTCTTCACACAAGAACTCCTCACTGTAAACCCTCTCGACTTCCCTGTTAAAATCATGCACAAACACATGCGTCTTCTTCTCTTTTCCTTCTTTGTTGCTTCTCGCCATTACAGCCGCAGTAAAAATCGGGGCCATCCTCCCTGGAGCAGCTGAGAAATACCCACGCGGACCGTCGACTAAAATCACATCCCAATCTATATCGTATATGTGATTAGGCATGTCGTTGATACCCAGCTTGCAATCAGAAAACAGTAAATTTTGCACCGGTCTGCACTCGTCTTCGACGTGTTTTCTCGCTATTGACAGCAGTTCTTTCATTTCCTTCGCCTTGGTCGTGTACTGAACATCATAAATCTCGATATCTGGATGACTTTTCTCGAAAGACTGAACCATGAACTCGTTCTCGTCGAGAAAAATGGTACGACCCCGGAAATTCAACGATTTCCAGAGGAGTGATTCGTGTGTAAGGCCGAAAATGAGGAAATTACAAGACGGGGAGCAGTGGGAAATAGCGTTGGCAATGGAAGTAAGCTCTGCGGAGGACATGGTGGAGTTGGAGTTAAGAGTGTAGTGAAGCAAGGCGGCGGCGATGGTGGAAGGTACAGCTGTGGCGGGAGAAACAGAGGGAGTTCCGGCCGATGGGTTTACGGCGGTTGTGAAGAAAGTTAAAGTGAAAGCTATTGTGAAGAAAGTGATGAAGAATATAAGATAAAATCTGTGGTTTGTGTTAGGCTTTTGGACAGAAGGGTGAAGGAGAATTAGTTTCGTGTTTGTGTTGTTCTTCATTTCTTTGTAGTCCAAGTGCGGCTGTGTTTCTGTTAATTTTCTCGAGAAAGAGAGGTGAAATCACGGAGGAAATTGACAATACCACGCGAACAACGAGGAGAGAGAGAGAACGCGATCAGATGGTTAAAATATGGACAAATAGGGACCTGGGATTCTTTTTGCGGCAATGGTTTGAATTCATTAGATAAATCATAATATGCATTTCCATAAATAAATAATAAAAAATATATAGTCTTTCATTTGGTTAGTGACACTGAGATTATTTAATACCGTCCCCTCGCAATAACTAAAAAATTTAAAATACATGTGATAGTATGTTGTTTTTCAAAAGGAAATGCATGATGTATGAATATAAAACTAAAATTGTATCGGTATAGAATTATTATAATATTTTTATATATATATTTATGATAAATAAAATAATATAATATTTTTATACCAATTTATAAAAATAGATTACTGTTATATTGCATCGATAATTGAAAATTAGATCTTCTAATGGGTTGAACTAACGAAATATAATATAAATTGATGAAATTACTTATTCTTAGATTCCGTTCTTAATACAACCAAGAGGCAGATATTAATATAATTTAATGCTATTTTAATATTTATATTCTTTTTTTCCTAAGAATGTGCATTTTTTTTTGGGTTAAAATTCAAATAATTGCATTTAATAAAATTTCAGTATCCTTCGATTAACCAAACAAAACTACAAAATTGCCAAATTCACTATCTATTAATTAATTAAAATATTATATAATTTTATTTTATATATATTATTATAGTATGTCTAAAATAAAAAAAACATAAGCCAATGATATGGTATTATTATATTTATTTTTGTAAATAATTTATACTAATAACATTATTCTTATTTTTGTTATAAAAAAATTCCCATTTTCATTCGATGCGTTGAATGCAAAAAGAAATTTCGTAAAGATAGTCATATAAAACATGAGTACGATTCCGTTTTTTGCGGTATTAGTTATTTCTATGGATGTTTGTCAGCAAGTGATAAAAGATTGAAAAGGTTGGTGGCTGTGGTAGTGACACACGTAAATTTGTCATTTTTGTTTTTTGGATTTGGGAAAATAAATTTTTTTCACAAATATACCTACAAAATACAATAAATCAAAATAATTTCAAAAAATCACAAGGTCATTCCTACAGATCCCCCTAAATACAAAGCTAAAAATTAAATAACAAAAGTTTATATACAATGTCATTTATAGAAGATCAAAATGTATTTTATTTTATTATTATATCTTATCAACGATCTAATGTTTAATTATCAAAGATAAGAGTAAGAGATTTAAGTGAAGAAGAAATTGACCGTGTTTTTTGAATGAGGTTAATTGGTTAAACAATGCAAAGACAGTCTTTTTGTTTTTTTTTGAACAATTTATATCATAATCATATACAACAAATTAAATGCTATCTTGTTCTTAACATATTAATTGTGGCAAGCAAAGTCCCAATTATAGAATCAAAGAATGTCGTTTTTCTGTCTTAACACTTAATTATTTGAATTTGTCTATTTTTAATAATGAAATTTATTTATTTTTAATTTAATGTTTTTTTAAATATTTTTTTAGCTTAGTATAAATATATTTTTTATGTTTTATTTACTTCTTTATTCATAACATTTCTTTTTTTTTTTTCTTTTCAAGACATACGTATTTTTCATTAAGAAATTACACAATTTAAAAATTTTGATATGGTCGAATAGCATTTTTATTAATTTATTTTCTAAATCAATATATATATATATAAAGGTAACTATAATATAATTAAAGATCTTATTATTTATTTAACATATAATATTAAAAAATTATTAATTTTTAGATCTTTTAATATAAAAATAAATAATTTAATACTTATATTCAAATTTTAGACAAAAACTAAACAGAACTCAAAATTCGGATTTTTTAGATATTCAATAAAAAACTTAACGCCACATAAGTCAAATATTTTATAAATAAAAAATATTCTTTTTGTGCCACATTTTTAATTTTTAAAAATCAAATTCGATTAATAAGTGAGAGGGAAGATTTTGCTTAATAGTTTATAATGTATAAAATAAAAACCAGAAACATGGGAAAGCTATTGCAAATTTGAATGTTTTATTTTTAAACCAATGTATCCCATTATATAAGTAATAACTTTTTCAAAAGGTAGTATGTTACCAACCAACAGCCCCACCATTTCTCTTAATTAAAGAATAAAGAGACCTTTTCCCAAACACTATGTGCTTTATTCTTAATCTTGTATAACAAATGATTTAAACTTTGAATTGATTTGTACGGAATACTAATGAATGCTTTATATGATTTTTATAAAATTTTTTATAATTTTTAAAAATATCGCTTATTAATTTGTCACAATGTTCATTACAAATACTTTTCTATAGTTTACGAAAGTAATAAATATCCCTATAATAAAATAAATAATTCTTATTTTTATTATTAAATTCTTAATTTTTATTATATAAAATCTTAAATATAAATTATTGAATTACTTTTTTAAAAAATAAAAATATTTTAAATTTAATTTATAAATTTAATACTTTAATTTATAAAAATTAAATTTAAAATATTTTGTTTTATGTTCATAAAAATTTATGAATTTATTTTTATTTTATAATTTAAATTCATAAATATTTTATTTTATTTTATTTTTTAAATTATAAAATAAAAAAATTAAATATTTTATTTAAATTATTGAACGAATATAATACTTTATTCTATAAAAAATTTAATTCATAATTTTATGTTCATAAGCACTTCTAAAAATAATTTATTAAATATTAATTATATATAAAAAATTTAATAAAAAAATTATAATTTATCAATCTAATCTTTTTTAGTGTTTATTTTATCCACTTTTTATTTTTAATTACTAATTTTAATTATAATCTATCACATCTTATTTTTTATTTAAATATAATTTATTCAATAATTTAGACTAATTTGAACTCATAATTTGTAATATTTTTGTCTATATATTTGTATTATTACTAATTTTAGTTTTTATCAAAGTTTTTATATTCATTGTTACTATATACAAGGAGCGAGTGGGTAACAAATTTTTATATTGATAGTATTGTATAGTCTTTAAAGAGTATAGTCATGTGGTGTCCTCCATACAAAATGTGCGTTTCTTTATTATAGAAATATTTTATACAATATTTAATGATAACCTTTATTCTTAAATTAGTATTTGATAAATTTAGTTTTAAAAATTTTTATGAATATAAAATTATAAATTAAATTTTTTATATTATAAAATATTATAATTGCTCAATAATCTAAATAAAAATATTTATATTATTTTTATTTACTTTTTTAAAAATAAAAAATAAAAATTGATAAATTTAAATTATTAAATAAAAGTAAATTCACAAATCTTTATGAATATAAAAATACTTTTAAATTTAATCTTTAAAAATTAAATTATAAATTTTTTAGTATAAAATATTATAAATTAAAGTATTAGAATAAACTTAAAATATTTTTATTTTTTAAAAAATAATTTAATAATTCGTGTTTAAATGCCTCTATAATAAAAATTAGAAATTTATGTAATAAAATTTATTATTTTTTATTATTAGTGAATGAAATATTTATTAATTTATTAGATTATAGGAGATATTTATTACAAATATTTTGATAAAAAAAATAATTAATATTTTTTAAAATTATAAAAAAAAAATTTATAACAAATATTTTGATAAAAAAATAATTAATATTTTTAAAAATTTTAAAGATATTTCTCTTTCTCCCTAATTTGTACAAATTTCGTGATTTGATGTCTTGCCCAACCTGTAATATCGTGGAATATGGAACATGGAAGAGAGGAAGGCAGTCCACATATATGGAATCATTTTGGACGAGTTTCATGATTCTTTTGATGTATGCTTATAATTAATATCCACATGCTTTCAATCAAATCAAATATCAAACTATTAATTAGCTGTTAAGTTTGATTTATGCATAATACATGTTTTGTTTAAATATAAGATGAATTTTCCAAACTGAAAGCATCATACGGTATTATCAAAATCATTTAAAACACCACACACCAAACTTACACTTTGACCAAATTACAAAATTTTTATAGTTTTGATTCCATAACTCCAAATGGGCTTCTTCATGGATCGATGCCAGACAAAATAAAGAAATTTGGGTGATGGCAATAATATCCACCATTTTTTATACTAACAAATCTATTTAATAATTGTTTCTCATTTACAATATTGTATTTGATGTATTTTACTTTAAATCGATTGAAATCACAAACGTAAACACCTAAATCGTAATAATTAAAGATACGTCAAACGCTTGGTTATTGTAAGTTGATTGAAAAAATTCAAAAAAACACTATTTCTTTCAACTGACAGTTCATCGCCATTGAAGCACATGGGTCCCCTTCACCGTGTTTTTGGAAGCATATACAGAATATACGTGAGAATAAAATTACACTACACCCTAGTTAAAATTATCTTTAAGTAGCAATAATTTGTTATTTGGTACAAATATCCCTTTCTCAATCAATTTTCTGCCTCTTTACTTTTAAAAGCTAAAAAATTATTCCATTTTATAGTAGTTCTACATGAAAATTTGGCTCGGATTTGTAATTGTACATCAAATTTTAATTAGAATTGTACTTATAATTATTACTTATTCATTGAAGTATATTTGAAAACTAATCTCAATTAACTATTATTTTTAAGGTAATTAATTTTACACATGAATATTAACTAAATATATAGTAGTATTATATTTTTAAAGGTTCAATACAAGATTTGTCATCTATGTAATGTGTTAACTAAAAAGTGAAATAATGTTATGATGATGCACAAAATTCATCTAACACAATTCTAATATGGATGAATGGGATTGACTTTTGAACGAACATTACATTGAGAAAATTTGATAATAATGGCCATTTGTTAGATACTTGCATGCAAAAAAAACTCAGAGTAATACTAATTGTCTGAAAAAGAAATTTTGACACTTAAATCAGTCATTACATAAAGTATTAAAGAAAAGAAGAAAAAATTAAAGGCTAAGAGATGTTTATTGTATTTTTCTCTAAATATTTATCACAAGTTTTAAAGTAAAGAAGATGATCAATGGTGTTTTTCTTGTGTTAAAAAAACTAACTCTCTTTCTGTTGAATTTGGCATGAGTGACTGTTGTGTCTCATAAATATGCCCATATAATTATTAGAGAATAAAATTGACTAGTATCTATGTAAGAGGGTTGCAAGTAAACTTTAATTAATTTGTTACATTGTAGTAATTAGCTTATACTATCTTTATTTTATTGATGCACACGCAAAGAATAGTCTAATAAGGCAACAATGCCTTATAAAATTTAAGAAAAAGAAGTATATGTGCAGAGCTTGACAAGTGACCTTTTTCACCGTACGCTTATTTTTTATAATGTCGATTTATACTTGTTGAAAATGAGCTAGGAAGCAATGGTTCTTGGCTCAGCAAAAAAAATTTTAAGGCCCTGCCCAGAGACATTCTTGAATACTATTGATAGGTCTTTCTTAGGGGAATCGAAGTGATTTCTTTGATCTAGAGTCAGGGTTATTCATATCAAAAAGGCTCTAACTTTAAAAATCTGATGATTGGATAATTTTTGATATTAACTACGTGGCGAAAATGATGAAGTGATTAGGGGGATAATATGGATGAGTATCTACCTCTACTAGTTACATATTATTCCAAAGTAATACCTCAATTTTCAAGTCAAGATTTACGAGGGTTTACTTGTCCATGTAATCAAGCGTTGACTTATATCATTAGTAACTACTAATTTTATTTCCCAACATATACTAAGATTATAAAAATAAACTATTTAACTTATAAATGCAGAATTAATTTTAAAAAAGTAATACTTAAGAAAATAATGTATTACCTTAATTTTAATCAATAATTTTTTGAAATTGAAGAGAATCATAATTTACATTTATGTAATAACTTTTTTTAGAAAAAAGGTTTTACACACTCACATCATCCGTCTTAGTTAAATTCAATTTTTTAAAATATTTTTTTACTAAATAACGATAAAAGATTGATAAGAAGTTGATTATTAACTTGTAAATTTACAATTTCTTTTTGTTATTTCCTTTCAAGATTTGATGAAGTTAATCCCCATATTCTCACACAACATTTTAGTCTTAGATCCCATAGAGTTGTATAAATTCTCATGTTCTAATTTTGCCTCTTTTGTTCTTTGCGTCGTTGAAGCCATTATTATTTGTTAATAAAACCAACAAGTATTTTTTCTACGACCCCTTGCGATGTATATAAAGGATGATCTCAACCAGATAGCAAAGCATAATGAATTAAAAATCAGGATTACAAAGATCCGGGCAGAGAATTCCACCATAATAGATTCTCTCCCATTTGGCAATCATAAGCAGCTAAATTATGAGCTAGTTTATTAACATATCTCTTGCCAAGAACAAAGGAAACAGAGGTAACATTTGATGATCAATTCAAAATATCATAAACCAGACCAGCACCCTTCTAGGAATACTCATCCTGTCCATTAATTTACGATTTTGCCAGCAACGAATCAGACTCCGGAATAATCTTGTTGAAGTTAAAATCCATTGCAAGATCAAGCCCCATTTTAACAACCATGACTTTTGAAAAAAAAAAATCTGGCACATTATCTATTTTTGAGGCAGCAGAAAAATGAACAAAACCAAACTGATCCCTCAGCACCACTCCAAATCCTGCATGTTTATCCCTATAGTTGTATAAAACATCCACATTTATCTTAAAGATTCCTAATGTTTATCCAAATCCTGCATGTTTATCCCTAGAGTTGTGTAAAACATCCACATTTATCCAGGTTTTCAACCTGGCACCCCAACTTTTGAATCAAAACCCATATCGTTTCTTCTATAAATTCACATCTTCTTTAATCTCTTCCTTGAATTCAAAAGTTCAAATAGATTATAAAACTCCATTTTCTCCGACCGCCTCTCTCTGAGGGAGATAGAGGCACTTAGAGAATTGACGTTGGTGTTATTAGAAAAAATGAAATTAAAATGATTAAATGAAATATATTTAAAGAAAGGATTGCGAGAATATAGATTGATGTTAATTGAGGGCTAATTTTGTAACTTCAAAAGAAAAAAAGGGGTTTTGCTGAGCTATCGGAAAACTTAATAGTAAAAGAATCAATAAAATGTTTAATAAATTTTATTGTATGGTTATCTATGACAAAAATAATTATAAATTTTATCATAAAATGATATAAACCAACATTATATGATATCAAAATTAAATGAGGTACAAAATTCTCCACCTAAAAGAAAATTAAACATATGCAAGTAATAAAAAGAAAAAAATAATTTAAATTTTGATAACATTAACTTTTAATTAGAGATAGAATTTATTAATTTATTTAATGTTAATTTTGAGTTTTTATTATTTACATGGAGATATATTTAAAATTTTTATAATATAATTACTTCTCAAAATCAGATTTTATTGTAAAATGATTGATTTTTTCAAAAAGCAATTTTATAAAAGAATTTACTAAACACCCTGTATAAATTTGGACGGTTCAAAATCACTTTTAACTATTTTAACAGTAATTTCAAATAAGCCCTAATTATGTTAAGTTAAGCATTTATAATATAGTGTGCTTGGAAAAAAAAAAAAAAAAAAGACAATGAAAGTCAAAGTTTACTAAATTAAATTTGACATTTAAATTATAGTTGTAATAATAAGAAATCCCTATAGAAAAGTGGCTATAACATTGCTAGAAAAAATATAAGATTAAGCGAAATATAATTTTAGTCCATACTTCATGTTTTTAATTAGGTTTGATTAGGCCTGGGATTGTTTTAAGCTTAATAATATTTAAAAAAAAAATGAAGAAGAAGAAGAAGAAGAGACATTTAAAATTTATTAAAATGATATTATAGTTTTATTAGTAAAATAATACTTTTTTTCACTTCTATTTTTGTTGTTTTATTGTAAAAACTAATTCAATCGTGAAAGTTGAAATCCAATGATACTAATAAGAATTAAATTAGTTGCATTAAAAAGCACTTAAAATAAAAAAATTTCGACAGATAAGCGAAAATAGACACTTCATGAAACTAAAATATCATTTTAATCAACTTTAAAAATATAAATTTTGGGCAAGTAAA
>JAWDEX010166116.1:0-17051 GCA_035221805.1 Trichilia hirta | reverse complement strand
AAATAATTACTTTATGGATGTTATGATTGCATGCGTGTGCATGTGCTATGCATTATATGCACTAAAAGAGAAAGATACTAAAGCGCTGATCCATAGATTCAGTTTTGTCCCTCTTTCAGGTTAAGTGTATAGCCCTGGGTATAGAAGTACCTCTATCCAATTAAGTGCGTAGTTTTGGATATGGACCAAACATAACATGTGCATATCATACAGATTTGTCCCTCTGTTCAATCAAGTGCGTAGCTTTAGACATGGATTAAAAGTATGACATATGCATGACCGGTATATATACAAATATATGTGTATGATGTATGAATACAAATAAAAAAATGTTTATGATAAGAGTATACAGTCTTGTCTTTTAGGATCATTATGATGATGTATAAAATTTATATGTTTATGATACATGTATATGTATATGAAGATATATATGACTTATTTTTATATATGATAATTAGTTTAATCACATTAATTTTTTATAATAACTTTACTTAAATTTTATCTACTCACTAAGTCTTCCCAAAGACTTACTCCCTACCACATCACAGTTTGTAAGTGCTTTGATAGATGTTTGAAAGACAGACAGTGAAGTAGGATATTAGGGTTTAATCATTAGGATTTAGGTTTACTTATGCATAGTCAATCTATAATTAAGTAAAGTAGTCTATCATGTATTTTGAGATGTGTAAACATGTAATGTAAATATGTAGAATTCTGTTTATGAATGTTTCAAGCACTAAGTCCTAGATTTTATTTAAATGCATGAAATCCTATAAAAACGTGTGACATTACAATTGTGTATTATTCTGTGAGTTCATGGGTTAAGTCTTATAAAAACATGTATAATCTGTATATAACATATATGAGAGTTAAATGTATGTTAATATAGGTTTAAGAAGATAGGGCTAGCCTTATCTCTTGCTGGTTATACTCTAGAAATTTTGGGGTGTGACATTACTATTTTTAAAATCAATACTTATGGAACTTTGACCTTAATCTAGCCAACTTCAAATTTATTATTTGTTTTAAGTATCAAAATAACATAGCACCCCATACATCATTCATGATCGAATATATATTATATAAGTAAATAGTCCTGTATGTCACATTAAATCATATGCATATAGGCGTAGTTTTGAAACCCAAGATTTGTATTTGTATTTACATGAAAAATAAAGAACTTGTGAGAAGTCGTATTTTCTAATATTCACTCACTGATTTCGTACTCACCCAAGTTTTTAAATGTTACATCCTGAAAAGATTGCAAGAATTAATCAATTTAGTGGCAGTTATATCCAAGGTTTTATCACACAATGATGATTGATAGAGATATCTTACGTGAGCTTGCTATTCCCTTTTCCCTGAGACGGGCTCCCAAGGTTCACATTATAAGCTGGAAGGCTCCAGAGATTGGTTTGATCAAGGTTAACAATGATGGTCTTTGCATGGGTGGTACAGGGGAAGAAGCTTGCGATGCTGTTTTTGGGATCGTCTCAATCATTTTAAGGGTGCTTTTTGGGTCTCCAATCTGCTTAGTTTGCAGAAATTATGACATTCATTCTTGCTGTTGATGGGGCTTTTTCTAAAAGTTGGTCTCAGCTGCGGCTGGAGCGTGATTCGATGCTTGTTATTCATTTGCTTTCCAATCGCTCTTTGGCTCCTCCTTTGGTTCTTATTAGTCGTTGTATATTTGTTGCTTTTTGAGAGAATAATCAATCTACATATTCTCTAGTAAACTTGGGATTTCTTTGAGGACGGTTTCTCATTACTCCAACCATTTCAGATTCCATAGCTTGCAATTGCTTGTCTATTTTGCATCCATGGAACAAGGAGGAAAAATGACTGTCAACTCTATTGACTGAGAGTAACTGATCACTATTGCTTTCAAGCACCAACGTGCAGGCTTCGATTTCAGAATTGATCAGCAACTCATCATGCTTTGATTCGAAAAACTTTCTGGCTTCTTCACATGTTGTTTTATTCCTTAAATCACTGAACCCTTCTGGCATCATAGATGGACAAAACACCATAAGATACAACATATAATATGATAAATATTTGCTAAGTTTTGACTTTGGATCAAGATTACTAGTATCTTCAAGTCTTTGCGAATCATTGTAGAGACAAAGATCGGTAGCAATGTGCCAAAGACGAAAGCTGTGATCATTAGTATATTTATGCTCTAGAAATTTCTCTAAGACCTTCAGTAAAAAGAATTAGAGGGTATAATCTAAAAGATCTGATGTGTATACCGTTGGAGCGCTCAAATTTCTGAACATTCATCATTTTTGGTATATATATTATCCTCACCAACTGTACACGAAAAATATATGTGTAGTTTTTAAACCCAAGATTTGCTAAAAGTTCAGAGAAGTCGTATTTTCTAATATTCACTCACTGATTTCATACTCACCCAAGCTTTTAAATGTTATATTTCGGCCTTAAAAGGTTGTAAGAATTAGTCAATTTAGTGGTAATTGTATCCAACGTTTTACCACACAATGATGATTGATAGTGATATCTTACGTGAGCTTGCTATTCCTTTTTTCCTGAGACGGGCTCCCAAGGTTGACATTATAAGATGGAAGGCTCCAGAGATTGGTTTGATCAAAGTTAACATTGATGTTCTTTGCAAGGGTGGTACAGGGGAAGCAGCTAGCGATGCTGTTTTTGGGATCATCTCAATCATTTTAAGGGTGCTTTTGGGGTCTCAAATCAGCTTCCTTTGCATAAATTATGGCTGTCGTTCTTTGCTGGAGCGTGATTCTATGCTTTTTATTCGTTTACTTTCCAATCGCTCTTAGGTTCCTCATTTGGTTCTTCGTAATCGTTGTATATTTGTCACTATTTGATAGAACAATCAATCTACAGATTCCCTGGTAAACTTAGGACTTCGTTGTAACGGTTTCACTTGGTGTGAGGTAGCTCCGGTGATGATGAACAATTACCTTTCAAGGGACACTAGTGATTTTCCAAACTATTGATTTGATTAATTTTGTTGTTTCACTTTATTTCCTTTTTTTGTCTCTTTCATCGGGGACTTTTTCAGTTGGCTTTCTCTTTTCTCTGTTGTGGTGTTTTCTATCTCTCGTGGAGACTGTTGCTGATCGGTCGATGTGCTTATTCTCTTTTATTTTAATAAAATTTGTTCCTTAGTCGAGTGTTTTTTTCTTTTTTTTTTTTTTTTAAATCTAATCTAATCTAATATATAGTAGTACAAAATAATATATAATTGTATATTAAAATCAAATATACTATTTTATAATTTAAAATATTTAATTTAAAATTGAAAAATTAATAGGTATATTCATAAAAATTTATTTTTACTAGTAGTATTCACAAATTTTAAGTATAAAATAAATTTATTATTATTGATAACAATAGCAGCAATAATCATAATGAAGTTTAAGTTATAATTCGTTTTCTTATTGTTTATTAAAGAAAAAAAGAATGAAAGAAAATGAATACAACGATCATTTTCTCCCTCGCATTATCTGCTCTCCTTTAGTCCACAGCTGCAACACCAATGAATCAGAATGAAGGCCAGGCCGCCGCCGAAAAATATTGTGAAAATAACTATATCGATCCAATCTCAGCAGTTTTGAAAGCCTACGTTCAATTGATAATCCTGGCCATGCAAGAGGCTAACAAACTCAAGGAAGCAGCAAATGTGGCAATTGAGGTGGTGGCGGAGCTTCTTCATGGCCTGCAGTGGCCGCCGACGAGATGTTCACATCCTTGTAAACATCAACAAAGCGTTAATCGACGGCCACAATTTTAAAGTCGATGCTGTCAGTATCTGGGGTGGTTGAAGAATTCGAGGTTGACGAAGGAGGAGTCGGAATAACGTTGTTTGTTCCCACCGATCTTGCATTTGCAGATCTACCCAATAACGTAAAGCTTCAATCTCCCCTAGCTCACAAAAGGCAGCTGCGTTGAAATTTCATATCTCGCATTCGTATTGTCCACTGGGTTCACTCGAGTTGATAGTGAACCCGGTTCGGTGGCAATCGATACTGGACCTGTTCAATTATACCAAATCGTGTTTGAGCAGAATCCGCTGGCGATTTTCGGGATGTCCAAGGTGTTACTGCCAAGGGAGTTTTTCGGCAATGAACCATAGGGGACGACAAAACCTGGAAGTGAGGCGATGGGTAGTTCTCAGCCGCCAGATGTTTCACGCTCACCGGAGTTTCACCGGGGTTCGATGGCCCTCTTCACATCTTTCGTCACCGCCTGGTTTTCGCCAAGACATGAGATCAGGAGCTAACGGAAAAAACGTATTTACATATGCAAGTATAGAAAACTCATACTTAGCCTTTTGTATGCTTGAATTGAGTCTACACTTAGCTTTTTGGGTATGTCTTGTGTATATTTGAATACATACTCATTTTTTGTATAATTTTTTTGGTATACTCGAACATTTGCTATGTGATATAATGAATGATATGTATACATAAATGCATATACATATAATTTCAAATGGAATGATTTGAATTTGTAATTATATTATTTTATTTTTGCACAAATATATAGCTTTGAAGAGAATTCTAAATCAAAAGAAAAGCATATGAATATTGATAATTTTTAAAAAAAATGCTACAATAGCACATAATATTTTAGCATGTTTTGTAATAGCAACCACATATGCTAGTAGATTTGTAATGACTCACATATATAGTATTGATGTAGCCTAAATTAATTAAGAACTAGTTTGATTGAAGGTTCTTTCTTTTGATTTAAGGACAAAATAGTCATTTTATATCTCTAGGACTATTTTCATTTGAAATTGCACGTTGGGGTGATAAAACTTATTTAATAATCTCACATTGATGTGTTATCAGTGGACAGAGATAGTTTGATGAAAATTTGATGGTTTTATAAAAAGTTCCTTTGAGGCCTCAATCACTCGCCCGACCTTTCGAACTAATTTTTTATTGATCGAAAAATTTAATTGTCAAGCAATTTGTTTATTCTAAAAAAGTACGTAAATACGAGTGCATAGGAAGAATTGACAGAGAAATGGAGATCAAATGCGAGTTATTGGTCTAGGAACAGAACTAGTTGTGTGTAGGAAGGCAGAAAGCTTGGGTTGGAATTGGCCGGGGATAACCTGCCCAATTGAGACCCTAGGACCGGCATCGGTTATCCCCAGGATTTGCTGGGAGACGCTAGGTGAAAATTTTTTGCATAATTGAATGACTTTTTAACCCCCAAACGATCTTGCATCCATTTCTTTGCTTCGAGGTTAGTTTTGACACTTCAAAAAATATCATTTGAGTGTGATTAAAAACTGGGAATGTATTTTGCTCTCCATTCTCTCCTCTCCCATGATCTTCTCCTTTTTTCTCTCATTTAAGTTTTCTTCCATTCTCTTTCAAATTGCTTGATTCTACACTCTTTAATCTTATGTTTCCTGCTGCAAATCACGACTCCCCTACCTTATTAACACATTATATGTTTCATTTTATGGTTTCGATGGAGTAATAAGCCGGGAAAAGGGTGATATATTATTTACAAGGAAGGATTTTTTGAGATTATAGCAATTAAAATTTTTAGGGTTTAAACTAACCCTTTACTAAGACTCCCAGTATTGTTATAATATTGATATCATTTTTCAAGTGAATTTCACGGTGCTTAGTTATTGTTTATTCGTGAAAACTATTCATTTCCTATTATTCATGCGTGAAAGTTGCAAATTAAACTCATTTAGAAATTTCAAGGTCGAGAATAATATTTGGGTGTTAGAATTGGTTGATTCAAGCCTATTTGTGGGGATTTAGAGAGTCGGAGTTATGTATATGTTAGAGTATGTGATTAATTCTATATGTTAATATTTCGATTATTTGGATGACATTGTTATTATTTTGTTTAGATATTCTAAGAGAGCGACCATCTGGCTCTCATTGATTTAGGTTTGATTTGGAGTTTTGCTAGCATTGTGAGTGAAATTAATTATATTTTTGTAATATTTTCAAGATGGTTTCAAATACATTTTTCATTTTAGTCTATTTTAAGCTCTAACAAGAGAATTATTTGATTTAGCAAGTTAATGAAACTTAGTTGTGCTGTAATGCGAATAAAAGTAGTTTTGTTTAGATGGTTTGTATAGAAATAAAATTTCTTTTACTTTGTTTGAGGATTCAGAAGATGAGATGATGATGTTTCGTGAATTACGAAAGTTTTTATTATTTTAATTATGAAGTCATATTCATATATTCATTATTATGTGCATGCACTATAACATAATAAATAGAAATAGAATAGATAGATGTTGCAACACTAATTTATGGATCAAGTGGGTTGTTCGTCCTCTTAAGAATGTTTGGAATAGAGCCCCGTCTCTCTGCTTAGTCAAGTGTGTATCTTTGGGCATGGACTAGAATACATACACAGAGTATTGTAAAGATGAGTATAACATGTATGGGTATATTTACATTTGTACATAATGATTTATCAATGGAGACTTAAAATGTTTTAGCTTAGCTTTACTTTACAGTAAAAGTTTTATATGATGTTTTAGACATTCCAATATTTTGGAACTTTCATAATGATTCTTTCTGTAGGATTCCGCTCACCAAGTCTTCCAAGACTTTCCCCCCTTCCTCCCCCTTCAGTTTTGTAGGCTGTCTGTTATGTATTGGTTGCGGATTATAAGAAAGCAAGCTTGTAGACCAAAATATCAGTCGCAAAGAGTTTTGGATCCATTTTGTATAGTCCTTTTGTATTTGAGTCGTAAAGTCTTGCCATATGTTTTGTAAACATTTGATGTATTAGTCCATGAATATTGTATGTATGCGAATTTAGTTGCACGATATTTTTAGTCTAAGGGAGATAAGGGGCTTTATTTCCTGCCGGTTGCATTTTAGATTTTATGAGGTGTAACAAGATTTTGTTGGTATTTTTAAAATTTTGCTATTAATATGATACTAACATTTTTTAAAATGTTATAAAATATAGGATACCAACATTTTTTTCATGCTGTCTTGAATCTAGTAGCACTCTATAAATGTTACTTATTGTTTAATGATAGCATTTATACCATGCAATTAAATGTGATTAAGTAGCTTTTCTTGCATGCTATTAATTTATTATTGTAGCATCCAATTAATGCTACAAAAAGGACAAACTTTTAATTATGTTGGCTAACATATAGCATAGGCTAAAATGTTACTACTTAAGTACTATAGCATTTTTTAAATACTATCGTATGTAACTTTTCTTTTAGTGCATTACTTCAGAATTGTATGACAAGCTTGCAATTTCATTAATAATGCCGACCAAAATTGTCTTCTTCAAGATTGCTTCACTTGACTTCAGAATTGCACCCAACTATGAAGGCTCGAACGCAGTCCATGCATGTCTCTTTCTCCTTTAATTTATTTTCTAAAAGCTAAATTATTTGAATTTTCCCATACGACATCAAAGAATGAGATGAATTAAATTATTTCTGTCAGACATTTTCAAGATTGCTTCCCTCGACTTCAGAATTGTTCCTTACTCAGAAGGCTAAAACGCAGTCCATACACGTCATTTTCTCCTTTAATTGTTCCCCACTCAGAAGGCTTAAAGCTAAATTATTTGAATTTTCACGTACGACATCGAAGAATGAGATGAATTAAATTATTTTTTGTCAAAATTAATCTTTTTTTAAGCAATCGCATGGAACAAAATCTTTTAAAGGTTATGTATTGATAACAGATAAAGGAGTACAAAAGCAAGAAATTTGAAAAAAATAAATAAATCAGAGAAAGATCCTTCTAAATGGGGGAAGAAGGCAAAGACTATCAAGTAAAAGTTTGACAACTCATACATTTCTCTTTCCCATCCCTATCTTATAGCTAAATAATTTTCTAATACGACTTTATACAATGATAAGACTTGAGGCAAAAGATTTTACTTAACAATCTATGTTGAGTTGCAATCTTAAGTATGAAATCAAACTTTTCGGCTTAGACAAAACATGATTCAAGGGTAATCGATAGATAGTTGTATTAAAACGATTTAAGTTTCTTTTTGTAATAGAGTGCTTGTACTATATTACAAAACCAGGCTATTTTTTTTTATTTAAATGTATAATTTTAATTATAATTTGTCTCATCTATTTTTTTAAATATATAATTTGTAAAGTTTAAATTAATAAATTTAGTTTAAAATATTATAAATTATAGATAAATTATAAATTATGAGCTTAGTTTCGATCAAATTATTAAATATGATATATTTGAACAAAAGAAAATAGTTGGAATAAATTATGATTAAAAATAAAAGTGGCAAGGATAAGTTCGTTTTTATAGGATTGTTATTTAATAATTTAGAAGTACTTTTAAAAATGAATTTATCAAATAATAATTTAAGGGTAAAATTTTCAAAAAGTGGATAAGAATAAGCACTAAAAATTTTACCCTTAGATTATTATTTGATAAATTCGTTTTTAAAAGTATAAAAATTGTTTTAATCATAATTTGTCCCATTTAATTTTTTTTGTCCAAATATATTATTTATAAAGTTTAAATTAATAAATTTACTTTTGAAATATTGTGAATTATTTATAAATTATAAATTATTAACTCAACTTTGTTTAAATTATTAAACATGCATAGTTTGGACAAATTAAAAATGTTTAGTAATTAAAAATAAAAGTGAATAAGAAGAAGTACTAAAAATTTAAAATATTTTTATTTTAAAAATATAATTCAATAATAAATTTTAATAATTTTTTGATTTCATATAATCTTAAAGACTATATTTAAAAATAATTTAATAATTTGTCAATTTGAGTAATGATCATTTGATATAAATAAATATATTATATCTTAATTCAATTAAGAATTTGCATAATTAAAGTCAAAGATTTATATGATAAAAATTAGTATCCTTTATTTGTGGTGAAGGGTTATTTATTCCTTTCCTAAACTATAGAGATATTTGTCATAAATATTCTAATAAAGGGGTAAGTGATTTTTTTGAAAATCATAAGAAGTTTTTTTGTCACAAATATTTTAAAAGTTTATTTGTCACAAACATTTTTACAAGGGGATAAGTAATATTTCTGAAAACTATAAGAAGATTTTGGTCACAAATATTCTAATAAAAAGTAAATGATATTTTTAAAAATCATAGAAGAGTATATGTCATTCTCCCAATTTTTTAATACGACTTAACTAACTACGTTGAGTTGCAATTAGAAGTATGAAATCAATTTTTTCGACTTAGACAAAACAATATTCAAGGGTAATTGATAGATACTTGTAGTCAAATGATTTTGGTTTTCTTTTGTAACAGAGTGCTTATACTATAATACAAAACCAAGCTAATTTTTTTTTTTTTTGGTCCAATATATAATTTGTAAAGTTTAAATTAATAAATTTAGTTTTAAGATATTGTAAATTATAGATAATTATAAATTATGAGCTCAACTTAGTCTAAACTATTAAATATATTATATTTAAATAAAAAAATTAGATGGGACAAATTATGATTAAAATTAGTAATTTAAAAATAAAGGTGGATAAAAATAAATTTGATTTTCTTGGATCATTATCAATAATTCACAAATACTTTTAAAGATGATTTTATCAAATAATAATTTAAGGGTAAAATTTTCAAAAAGTGAATAACAATAAGTATTGAAAATTTTGGCCATGAATTATTGTTTGATAAATTCATTTTTGAAAGTATAAAATTACTTTTAATCATAATTTGTTGTATTTATTTTTTTGTCCAAATATATAATTTGCAAAGTTTAAATTAATAAATTTAGTTGTTAAATATTGTAAATTATCAATTAATTATAAATTATGAGCTCAACTTGATCTAAAATATTAAATATTTTCAATTTAGACAAATTAAATACACTTAGCGATTAAAAATAAAAAGGAAATAAGAATATGCACTGAAAATTTAAAATATTTTTCACTTTTTAAAAAATAATTCAATAATTTATTTTAATAATTTTTTGATTTCATATGATCTTAAAGGCTACATTTAAAAAATAATTTAATAATTTATTAATTTGAGCAAAGATTGTTTGATATAATTAATATATTATATCTTAATTTAGTTAGAAACTTAGATGATAAAAGTTGAGAATTTATATAATAAAAGTTATGAATTTATATGATAAAAATTAGTATTCTTTGTCTTTAGTGAAAGAGTATTTATTCTTTCCCTAAACTGTAGATGTATTAATTACAAATATTCGGATAAAAGAATAAGTGTTATTTCTAAAAATTATAAAAGGGTTGTTATCATAAATATTTTAATAATAAGTTATATTTTTAAAAATTATAAAGAGATTTTTCTCATAAATATTTTGATAGAACATTTTAAAAAATTTTAGGGGACTTTTTGTCACTCTCCCAATTTTCTAATACGACTTTATACAATGATAAGACTTGAGACAAAAGATTTGACTTAACTAACTCTGTAGAGTTGCAATTAGGAGTATGAAACCAAGATTTCCGGCTTGGACAAAACAAGATTCAAGTGCAATTGATAGATTCTTGTAGTCAAATAATTTTGGTTTCCTTTTGTAATAGAGTGCTTATACTATATTACCAAACCAAGCTAATTTTCTTTTGTTTAAATATATAATTTTAGTTATGATTTGTTTTATCTATTTTCTTTGTTCAAATATATAGTTTGTAAAGTTTAAATTAATAAATTTAGTTTTGAAATATTATAAATTATGAAAAAATTTTGAATCATGAGTTTAATTTGGTCTAAATTATTAAATATGTTATATTTGACTAAAAAATTAGATAAGACAAATTATGATAAAAAATAATAATTAAAAATGAAATTGGATAAGAATAAAATTGATTTTATTGAATCATTATTTAATAATTCATAAACACTTTTAAAAAGCAAATTTATCAAATAATAATTTAAGGGTAAAACTTTTAGAAAGCGAATAAGAATAAGCACAAAAATTTTACTCTTACATTATTATTTAATAAATTTATTTTTAAAAGTGTAAAATTCATTTTAGTCATAATTTATCCCATTTAGTTTTTTTGTACAAATCTATAATCTATAAAATTTAAATTGAGAAATTCAGTTTTGAAATATTATAAATTATGAGGTTTTAAATTATTAAATATATTATATTTGAACAAAAAAATTAGATGAGATAAATTATAATTATAATTAATAATTAAAAATAAGCTCTAAGAGTAAGAATAAGAATGAGCATTAAAAATTTAAAATATTTTTATTTTAAAAAATAATTTAATAATTTATTTTAATAATTTTTTTGATTTTATATAATTTTAAAGATTATATTTTAAAAATAATTTAATAATTTATCGATTTAAGTAAAAATTATTTGATATAAATAAATTTTTTTATCTTAATTTAATTAAAAATTTATATAATAAAAAATTAACACGCTTATCCATAATGAATGAAGTATTTTTTAACGAAAAAGGTGTTTATTATTTTTTTAAATTATAAGAGATATTTGTCATAAATATTATGATAATGAAATAAGTAATATTTTTAAAATTTAAATAATATTTTTGTCACAAATATTTGAATAGAAAATAAGTATATTTTTAAAAATTATAAAGAATATTTGTCTTTATCCCTATAAAATGCCATGCATCTCTGCATACAATTTACTAAATAATTAATTAATTTATTTTATTTTATCTAAAATTTAAAATTATGTGAAAAAATTATTTGTTCCTACACTTGATGTTTGAAAATTGATTAAAAATATTTGAATTTTATTAAGAAATTACTTATATTTTTATCTAAAGTCTGAATATCATATTTTAGATATTTAAAAACTATTTATTTTGTTAACTTAAATTTAAAATTTTAATAAAATTATCTGAGCTTAAGTTTCTAAATTTAAGTATGAATAAAAAATCGTATGAATAAAATTATAATTTTATTTTTTTAAAATATCCTTAATTATTGAATTATTATAACTTTGAAGTTGAAACTTTTATCAATTGAGGACAAACTATGATTAATTTATCAATGTTATCCCTGCTGTTGAATTCTGTCCAGTTTTCTTATATAATTACTAAATCATCCTCTATTTTGAAATGTTAACAATCAATAGCTTCCCTGAAGTTGAAAGAACTAATCAAAAACATCCATAACAAATGTACCAATTTAGCCCTGCATAATGACAGATAAACAGCAAAAGAAAAAGAAAAGAGCCATCGCTCAACGAATCCTTTTTCCTTTCGTGCACCATCTCCCATTACATAACCCCCATCCCTTGCATATACAAATTCAACCACAAATTCGAAGTTTCTTCCAGACCGCTGTTTCTTACAAATCCAACAAAACCCCTGCAATTACAACTACAACTTCAACAACATCCAGTGCCGAAACAAAATCCAGAAAATTTAAATAATTGGAAGTTCCTTTCAACATCACCATAAACTCAACTTCCATCCGTCAGCACATATATGCAAATTCAAGAGCAAATCCCATAAACATATCCAGGGTCAGAAACACATCAAATGCAGAAATTTAAACGAGTTCAAGTTTCATTCAACATTACCATTAACACCCAACTACTATTCATCGGCAAATACATGCAACACAGCAAAAAATGCTAACCATCCATGCAAATGAAACCGTGAATGGAACAGTAGTGAAGTTCAAATGCTTTATCAAATACGTCACACTAATCAAAACCTAGGGTTTTAGTTCATAGAGGACGCATAAATCTAGCACAAAATCAACGTCTACAGAACTAACCACTTTCGATTCATGATAAAAAAACAACATATACTAGCGAAATAAGTGAAAGAAGCAAACCTGGAGTTTCGAAGTTACGGAAGACCGACGAAGATCGAGTGAAGTGTGCGCCGGACCCAAACCAAAGAAGACCGAGTGAAGAAAGCGTTGCCGTCAGCTGCTGAGCCCAACACCGGTCAAAACTCATTGATTCAGGTCTCGTTTGTCGGTGGTTTTTGGTGCGAACAGCTATGGTATATAGAGGCATGGTGGATTGAAGGTGTTAACATCTGTTCTGGGCTGTTCCGGGGTGGAGTCACTTAAAGAGCCATTGGTGACGAGCAAGTTCATTGCCGTTATCTTCTTAGTGACATTGTTATTTTTTATTTTTTATTTTAATTTTCAGGACTTTTTTTTGGCAATGAAATTTGTTGTGATCTTTTGTTTTGTCAAATTTATATGATATAATTTAATTATATTAATATCTTATCTTCATGTACTAATTAAAATTTGTATAAAGTATAGTACTAAGAAAAATTAATAATATTGGGTCTTCAAATTTATATTACAATAAATAGTAAAACAAGTAAGTTCATATTTCACAATACATAACTTAAAACAACTCTTAAGTATTGAGAAAATACATGATAATCAAAAAGTAAGTGTAAGTTATCGAACACATTAATTGGTTAATCTAATAAACAAACCTAAGCGGTTAATCTAATAAACCAACCTAAGCCACTTAAGATTCTGAAGAAGAATCGAAACGATTTGAAGAAACTATTGCCGTATATTCCTTAAAACTTCCCCATCTCACCAGACAATCGATTTATTGTAGATTTCTGTGATTCTAATTTTTCTAAGGTAGCCTGAGATTCATCTTCAGTCATCTGCAACTTACCTTGAGTCATCTGAACTCATTGAGCAAATTTTGTTTTAATGAAGAACCTTGAAAACCTTTACGCACTGCAAAAACAATGTTATATGCATTGATTGATAATTTTATAATTATATATTAGTATACTATTTACGGCTTATGAATAACTTACTCCTTGTACTTTTGGCAAGATTAAGAGTTACAATTTGAGCAGATGTATTGTATTTATATCTTATTAATAAATTTATAATATTTTTTGTGTTGATTCGAACTTAATCCGTTTATTAATCGTGTCATAAACTTTCAATTTACATACATTTATTTATTAATTGTGTTTGTTTAGTAAATAGGTCATAAAATACTACACAATTATTAATTTATCAAATGGATAGTTGGGTTATTAATTTAATCTAACACTTTTTAACTCATTTTAATTAATTAATATAAAATTTTATTTATTTAATTAACTTCATTTAAACATAAACTAACTATCAAAATAAAGATAATTAAAATTACTATATTAAATAATTATTCATTTAAGTGGGATTATTTATTTATATATAATTATTTCTTTATCTAATTGTGCCTTAAATGAATAAATGAATTCAAAAAGTCAAAATCAAATTTAATATAATTATTAACTGTGTGATGTACAAATACAACTAGATTAAGTCACATACCATATCATTAAGCAATTCAATAAAAGTAATATAAAATTAAAGAAAATATTGTACTATTTAATAACATCAAAATTAAATTTTATTAAAAAACTTTTAAATGCACTGAACAATAAATTTATAACGATTTTAATTTTGCATTGTAGCTGGAAGTAAGTTTACTCCTATTTTTTTCATTCTTTTTGCATCTTTCCTAAATCACAAACATAAAATATTTTATATTAATTATAAATTAAACTATGAAATATTTTTAAAATAATTAAACCAAGCTTTAATATGATTTTTAATAAAAAATAATCTATAATTGTTTATTCTACTATAATAATAAAGATTTTAATTGCAAAATATTTAATAAACTTTAATGTAAATATTTAAAATATTCAATTCGATGATACAATTCTAACCAACAAAATATTAAAAACAATCCGGTAGAGTTTCCCAAATATATGAACATTTTCTGAGTACATCATACTTGTTTCACAAAGATAATGCCATTCAACAAATAAGTCCCAAAAAATAATTCTAAACCAATCTCCCAACCAGCAATCATCAAATCTCAAAGAATTAGAACTCCAGGTATCACCAACCTCCATATAATCGCAAATAATATTGTAGGCCTAATGACCTCAATGAGCATATTGACAATATCAACTAGTAAATTATACTTAGAAATAAATGTAAAAATATGTTTAACATGAACAATAATTAAACAAGCTCAAATAATAGGTCACCAAGTATTTGTTAGAATCAATTTGTGGTCATAGTATCTCAGCTTATTTTAGTTAAATAGTTTATAAAAATCATTTCTCAATAATTTATTTTTTAAACAAATAATTATTAATCTAAGTCTATGTGTGACATATAGAAGAACATTAAAGGTTTTCTTTATCCTCGGTTATTTAGCTAGATTAATTATGAGATTTTTTTCTAGAGTTATTATGTCAACCTACTGCAGGGCTTGGTCACTTATGTGAGCAATCATTTTTGGAGTGTTTATAGATAAAATCTTAATTAAATGAAAACCTATACAATTAATCTAGCTAACCTATAGTTCTCATATCAAGAAATAAAATAATAATACATAAAAATTAACAACAAAAAATTATTCTTTGAATTTTTATAATATATATATACTGAACAAGGATAAATATGTTAAAATACTATATTTTAATTTTTTTAAAAAATAAATAATTTAATATTTAATAAAAAATAAATATGTTATTCAAATTCAAATTGATTTAAGTCACATTCAAATTTTGAAAAAAAAAATAAATGCAACCTAAGTATTTTTCACAATACGAAGGGAACGTTATGCGATGCTGTTGAGTTCAATTTTTTTTTTTTCTTTTTTTTAGATGGATGGATGTCGTTTCCGTGTCCTACATGTCATAAACAAGAGAAGAATTGAACGGTAGCGGCGGCGTAACAATTGAACGAAAGATGCATACGGGTGACTAATTTCGTCTGACGTATGATGAAATGGATCGGCAACACTCCGACTCGGTACAAAAAATTTTAATTTGTTGCCTTGTCTTTTATGTCATTGGGATTTTGGTTGAAATGAGGGTGACTATTGACTAATATTGTTCTCCTGCTGCTGAAAGTAAGTACTTAACAAATAAAATAAAATACAAGCGTCGAGAAATTCAACAAAACAGCCCGACCTTTCGAATTGAATAAAAAACATGTTATGTTATTACACATGTCGTTTTGACGGTTAGGTTGTTGGCAACTTGCGTTGGCCGCCAATGCCGCATGTTTATGGTTCATGGGCATGTTGGGAGTTGGGAGGGGCTTGCATCGTATCCTCCACGTAATCCGATATACACATGCCACGTGGCATCTTCACAAATATTTCGGTGGCGACTAAGAAAAAGACACGTTGAAATGGGACGCGCATTGCAACACGTGTCAGTTTCGATCTCTCCTAAGTCCGTGCTCCATTTGGTAGTCACCGATTCGCTTCACAGTATCACAAAAAGAAAAGAGAGAGATTTAGATGCCGTTTCATATATAATTTATGAGATCACTTGATAGTGGGAAATTACATACAATTAACCGCTCTGATTTAACCTTTTTTTCTTGTTTACATTTTTTTAAAGACTATTTTTGTAAATAACTACCCTATGATACAAATTTTTTTTTTTATATAAATTAATAAATTATTATATATAAATTAATGTGATATATTATTATTAATTAATAAAAATATAAAATTAATATAGTTATTAAAAGTAAATAATATGAACTTCATGTTAATTTTTATATAATATTAAAAATTTATATTTTAAATATTATTATTATGATTATAGTCAATTAGTTTAATTAAAATCTTTGTAGTATGAGGTGAAAATGAAGCAATGGCCCATGCTTAAGCTTCTGGGGCTGTAGCAGTTGTGATCTAGAGCTTGATTACAGAAGTTTCTGTCGCCACCACCAGAAATTACTGGTTGCGACCAGAAGTTACTGTATGAAATTAATTTGATTACTTTCTAGATGCAGCTACATTGGGCTCGCAGTTGAAGTTTCTTCTACACATTTCATTTATGATGATTATGATAATGGTTTCATATAAATAAGCATAACGCACTGGCTTAAGAGAAAAAAAAGATGAACTCTAAATGAATTTGTCATCGTGGTATCTGAAATATTTAATGACACTAATCATAGTTCATCCATCAATGAATGTTTTAATTGCTTAGACATCAAACTTCTTCTTCTTCTTCTTCTTCTTCTTCTTCTTCTTCTTTTCTTTTTTTTTTTTTTTTTTTTTTTTTTTTTTTTTTTTTTTT